>PNEQ01071689.1:7724-55187 GCA_003012365.1 Medauroidea extradentata
TTTTTTTTTTTTTTTTTTTTTTTTTTTTTTTTTTTTTTTTTTTTTTTTTTTTTTTTTTTTTTTTTTTTTTTTTTTTTTTTTTTTTTTTTTTTTTTTTTTTTTTTTTTTTTTTTTTTTTTTTTTTTTTTTTTTTTTTTTTTTTTTTTTTTTTTTTTTTTTTTTTTTTTTTTAATTTTATTCGTAAAATTCCTTCTATCTTTAATATGTGAGTGTTTTATCCGGATGCCGTGTTAGTACGATATAAATTGCCACAATAAAATTACACTTTCTGTGGAGATTACTAAATGCTCCTATCTCGTCGTTTGCAATTGACTGAATTCATCTGCATTTTTTTTTTTTGTGATTGGTTCAAATCGCATAGTTTTCTTGTCAACAAAACTTAAGCATTTTTTCGTCGATTTTAACTTGAGTCGTATTGTCACGTCGTTTTTTGTTTGTTGTACACTGCCAACTGTGTTTGTCTACTTCCATCTTTTCTCATGCTGGGAATTTTGTTTACTTCGTGTGTGTCTTTTGTGTCTGGGTGTCGTCAAAATTTCACTGAATCCTGTCTTTAGAATTCTTATTAATAAATATATGTATGAATGTTATTGGGAATGAAAGACTTTATTCCTATGGTATTGCTTTCTTCTGTTCTTTGTCTGTTTTTACATATGTTTTTGTGTTTTTTGTACTTTGTCATTCAAAACAAGTTCGGTCAACCAAACATGAGCAATGGCTTATTTCCACAAATAAATTCTAAAACTTAAGCAGTGGCGTATGTTCACAAACACATTTATCATCCAAAATATTTTGGTTGTTGAGAGGTCTTAAGAGCACACATGAAGGGATTGAGCTACTTGAGCTTAAATGCGATTGGGCAAGCTAAGAGCGAGAAAGAGTTGTCCTCAGTTACCATGCGTACTTATTTCCCGTGCGCTGCTGGCGTGTTCTGATTACATAAAATTCAAAGCCGGGAGGCGGCAATATTTGATTACACAAACTACACCGCTAATTTGAAGCTATCACAATATGTATATATATTTTTCTAATTTTAAATATTGTAAAGTGGTGTTAATTAACTAATTTTAGGGTTACTTTCAACCACAAATTTTTGTTGTAAATAAAGGAAGCTAAATCTCAAAGTATTAAAGACTTCGTCCTTCATGACTTACATGATAAACAAGAATATAGAATTAAGGGTATCGTGAGTTTTCGGAATAAAATCAATTTGGTGGTGCAAAGTTACATATAAGGGTGCAAGGTAACCTCATTGTGCAGAACACAAAATTGACAAGAATGCTTGTAATTTCGCTGAATTTAACAATACTTACTTATCTTCAAATTAAATACTTAAAAAAATAATACTCCGGATACCAAATTCATACATCCCCAGCAAAACTTACGTTGAAGTGCAGTGGTCGCCATTTGAAAAGAGCAAATGGTTATTTAAGAGCCGTGGGCGCTATATCGTTGGTGCAGATGCAAAACCTCGGGTGTTAATTTTTGGCAGTATTTACATTTTTACACATTGTTCCTCGGCAATAACAAGAATGCCCAATAAATTAGTTTTTTTTTCAAAGCACATTTTATTGTATTGATGCAAACTAAAGGGCTGTAAAATTCCTTCCACGCCAGAAAGATTTCATCTCCAGTTTATCCGCCCATCTGAGCTCATTCCAATTGTGATATACGAGGATTTACATCTTCACGATCGATATGACGTGTTTGAGGTACGGAAACAGCAGGCTATAAGAGCTAGACTGCCTCGTGCGTCAACAACTAAATAGTCTTTACGTGCTGACCGCGAAAATGGCGCGCAGTGTTTTGGTCGTTGGCTTTTTTCCTGTGGGACTTTAAGTGTTGGCCTTACTTTTTACACTGAAAGTGCGCAGTAAAGTCCAGCGCGTGCTTCTCAATTTTTAATGTGACAGCAGTCGGAAAAAGTCGTTACTGATCATTTTGAGGTGTCTCGAAACAATGTTTCTAGGCATTATATCTAGAAAACAAAACCTAGGAAGCATAGTTTTAAATGTGTTTTCCTTTCAAGGATAAATATATTGAAATCACGTTTAGTAGTATTTCTTAAAAAATAATAATAATAAACGTTCTTCTAGCGTCTGAAAGGCACTAGTCGCTCTAGGTCGTTGGCAAAGGTGGATGTCGGCCGGCGATCAATCATCTGGTGACGGAGCGCATTGAGCCACTGCGAGAAGACAAGGGGCGGGGAAGGAGGGGTTTGTAGTACGTGACCAAGCCGTCTCTTCTCAGCAGTCTACACTGTTAGAAAAAGTGTCCGTGAAATTACGGAAAAGTACAGGAAAAATATTATCCAGAAATCCTTGTAAAATAACGGACACTCAATTTTGACTGGTAACCAAATCCTCCGTAAAATTACGGACAATCTGTTTTCCTCACAAAAATTTAACTTCTTTTAACTTCTGTAAATCCATTTTCCAGGAGTATGAATAGCTATTATTTGTTGTATTTCTCGAGACATTGGCATACAATTTAGTACCCTGAAAAATTTATCGAATTTGCCGGAATTCGATACCACAATTCTAAGAATACCAGACAAACACCCTAACCAATGCAACACAGTGACAAGATAGTCATCGAGCGGTGCAGTGGTAAGAGATTAACTTTCTAAGAGACAAATTTTGTTCATGACATCCTGATTTTACAGAACTTAATCAGTACCATTATGAGAAAAAGGTTTTACTTTACAGAAATAAATAACTTTAAAAGTTGTATACTGGAGAGGTGCAATTTTTTTCAGTAGTGATAAATTCCATGTAGTGACCGCCCACTGCAGGATAGGTGAACCGAGGAGAATATAAGATGTGTGTGACCTCCTCGGAACACTTCGGTCACTTACTGGACTGTTCGGCGCTTTGCCCATGCGCGATACAAATCCTAGGCTGTATTGCTCGTCGCTCCGAGTCTCTTCTCTTCGTTTAACACCAGTGTGCAATCACATTAACTCTAGACGTCATAGTGATCATTACCAGCATTTTTAAATAAACAATAACATATGCTTTACAATTGTAAAAACATATTTCCATGAATTTATGGAAAATTACTGCCAAACTTCTGTAAACTGGCAATACGGACAAACCTCCGTAAGCAAAAAATTACGGAAGCCACTTCCGTACAATTTCAGTAATTTTCTGTAAATGTTTCCGTGAATTTACGGAAATTTTTAGCAGTGTACAGTCGTTCATACGCCACCGCACTTCGCATTCCTGAACCCACAGGGTCCCTCCATCAGAAAGATGACAAGACACGCTGCGCCGGCCTGTTATGCCTAGTAGGCGGGGAATGCTTTTAAATAAACTGAGAAAAATGTAAAAAAAAAATATATATATGTATCCTTAACAAGCTTCTGTTTTTCAGTAAATCTTTCTTCCTGGTCGTGACTTTTCGTTGATGCCTATATTATTCCGTTACGGAAGTGTACTTTCTTATAAATCAGTAGCATTTTATTTTATGAATCGATGCGTATGATTCTAAATTATTAATTTATTTTTCAAAAATTATCTATTGATAGAATATGTCTCCAAATCTACTATATTATTAAAACTTCGTGATTAGCTGATTAACTTACGCCACACGTCACGTTTAGAAAACAAAGGATCGTTGACGCCCAGCTGCTAACGACAGAAAAGCCGATGTATCTATCAAATGAACGTGAACAGACTTGGAAGAAAACATATTCGATATTAATATTGATAACTGAGGAAAAATGCTGGAAATTAACATTACTAGTGCGTCAACTGTCTTGAAACATTCGTAATTATGTGTTTGAGTCACATAATGCGAAACTTTCAGACATAAGCAAAATTTTACCTAATTTTATATTTTGACAGCTTGAATTTTAATTATGTTTATAACATTAGCTGTGCCACTGAGGAATACCTCAATAATCTTATTTTTTGCGTAATTTCGATAACTGCTGTGTGGGTGTAAGCAAATGTTACATTTTAACAGTCCACTATTCAACGATCGATATCGTTGCAGTTTATTTTTGCAGTCAGCGTTTAAAAAAAGAAGCGCGACATGAAAAATAAATAATGTATGTCATGTTTAGATAACTGCTAGACAGACTGAACACCGGTTTTGTACCTAATCAATTTTTCCTTTAAACTTTTGTTTTAACTTTCACCAACATTGAGTAACGTAGTATTATTAGTTCTGTTGGATAATCAAACCGTTAATTTTTCTGTACAGATCATCAAAACCTAGTTGCTTAGCGTATATATTTATTACCCACGCCGTATTTAAGGGTACGCAACTATTATAACCTATTTCCAGTGTTTTAAATACAGTTATATTTGTGATATTTTTAAGTATCAGTACTAGGAATTTCCAAAAAAGGCATTATATATAATTAATTACTTTTAACTTCGATAAGACAAGATGTATCATTTATAATTAATTTTATGTAGACTGTTTGAAAAATGGGTATTTCACTGCTGTGAAATAATATTACAAGTAAGTTGTTCAGTGTCACGATTACCGAGCTCTTCATATTGATAACGTTCACAAGGTCCATATTACCAAAGGTAATGTGTTTCCGAAAAAAAAAAAAAAAAAAAAAAAACATTTTAATTTTGTTTAAATTTTTTATCGTGTAATCTGTAGGGAAATTATGCACGAAGTTTCCTTTCGTGAATTAAATAAAATATTTTTCCCTGGACCCGCTGCGAAATCGGATACGCCGCCCAATTAGATTTAAAAAAATACTTTATTTGCAAAGATCCTGACGGCGTTTACGAAAAGCAACCTGCTAAAAGTTGGCTGGGTTTACTTATTCTCATGACCAAGATATTCGATAGGGTTTAGCCAAATAAATACGGCTACACTCAAGCAATTAGCTCGGTTCACTCGAATCACATTTTGAACGACTGGACATAAAATATTCTCCGCCAATTCTAATCATGTGATTTCTGTAAACACTATATGATTGATGTAACTTGTTCGGCAGGGCACTAAGTTAGGAAATACGACTGAGGAAACTTGGAAAATCAATTTTAGTACCCTATATTCAGAAACTTCGGTGTTGCTGACCCAGCTGGGAAAAAAAAGTATTAAAACAGTATGAAAACGTCACATACTATAATTTGGGACTGTAGTACAAAGCTACCAAGAGAAGGGTAGCATAAATTCACTGGTAAATAGTAGATAAGGAAAAATTATGGCAACAGAACGGAATAAATACCCAACAGGTATAAATTAAATGACACTATATTCGCAATTTCGGTACTGAAAATCCCCTCCAGGGACTCTTCCTTCGTCTGAATCGATTAATATAATTATTTATTGTGTCCATTACTATTATCGCTAGTAACGCGCTGTATTTTACGTCAACGCTTTTTTACCCCTTTATTTTACACTTTGGCGCTGCGCCAAACATCCGCCTTCCAAGTTGACTAATTTGAGTAACCCCGAGTAAAGTTGTGAGACGGTTGTATTGAAGCGATTGTTATGACTAGATTTGATGAACACAAATTTACACCAAGCTGGACTAATGAAAGTCGGCTGTCCAATCAAGCTACTGGGGGTTGGCCCATTCGGCTACCGAGGTATGTGGGAAAAACCGCAATTTGAATGTTGAAAATATTCCATGTAATACATATTTTTTTTTTAATTTTAATTTTTTGTTAGCCTTTTATTAGAACATAACTATTATAATGTTCTTACAAACGGTCCCTATAGTTATTACCATAACCGCATCATTGGCCTCCAGCAACTATAGAGGAGCAAAAAGAGAGTTCAGATATTCTTGTTCGAGCATTGAAATGCACAGTTACTATAAACTCCCAGAGGAACGAAAAAGGGTCCTGTGGTAAAAAAAAAAAAGAGATTGAAACAAAAATACTTGCAGCATGTTCATGAGTCTGCTTTCGGAAGCATAGAGTGCAGCCATGTTGTAAGACAGCATACTGCTAATAGCAAAATAGTGCTCAATTGCCAGTATTTTGAAATTATCAGTTAGGATATCGGCATTTTCTATTCAATTATTAAGGTAATAGTGAGTGGGAGGACTTCTCCCGTCGGTCATAACATTATATAAAATTTTTATGAAACTAATATTTTGGTAACCAAAAAATATAAATTAAGTCAATAAATTGACATTTAGGATACACAGAAGTTGGGAGAGGAACATGACTCCTTAGAGATAAGATTATGTTAAATACAGAATAATAACACGACGATAAGAATGTTGACATTATGGTTAGTTTGGCTAGAAATAGTAAAATTTTAGCTTCTGAACAAATTAACAGTTAGTATTTGAGTCGAAAGTTTAAAACAGTTTAAAATTATTATGGATTCTGCACAGCTGGTAAAACACAGAATGTATAAAAGCATTTGTGCAGTAAAAGTTATTTAAATCATTATACTAAAATTATGTAGTTATAAAATAGCAAAAAAAATTCCTGCAAGAAAATGGATTCTGTAAAATCATCATACTTTTTTTTTTAGTGGGAGATATTTTAAGCAAGTACATTCAAATCGCATCAATTGTAAAATTTAAAAAAAAATTCAGGCAGGTGATTAATAAAGTGAATTCATGAAGTTGTTTTCAATTAAGGTGTTCAAAAAAGTTTTAGAATCGATTTCGTAAAAGGAAAACTGGACTATGGTTATTAAAGTGTCATGATTTGTGGCGCTGATATTTTGATGACAATTCCAGACACAGTTATATAATTTACATGCGTTTCAAAACATATAGTAGGGCAATGTTTTCAACATTACAGAAAAATTACTACTTTTAAGGGCTCGTTCCTTTAAAATGATTTCAAACATATTTTTTTATTGCTACCTAATATTCATATAAAAATTTTGCTCCACAGTTTTGTCACTAATATATAATAATTTGTAGCTGAATTTTTCGGTAGCAATGTACTCAACGGTTTTTTAGATTTCATCACCCAAAGTACCACGTCATTTGTCGTGAATTTAAGCCAAAATGAACCAAAATATTTTTTTGCTGATGAATTGTACAATATTTTAAAAACGCTTCCACAGTATTGTGTATCATGAGACTGCAGATTGTCACACATTTTTTCAAAACTTTTGGTTTAAAAATATTTTGAGTTATTGGCACCAGTCCGAAACGAACTAAGGAACAAGCCCTTAACTTAACCTGTCCGAAGAGCCACAATTTAACTGCAATGCTGATATGACAGTAATTCAATTCGTTATAATTCTCCTAAAAATAATATATGAAGCCAGAAAAAGTCCTATTAAAATTAAACAGTGCGCTGTAAAACGGTTTGAGTGATTTTGCAAGGAACAAGCAGCGAAAGTAGCCAATCTCTTACCCTCTGGAAACTAAACAGCATAACTTAATACCATTCATGCGTTTTATTTAAACGAAGATTTTTTGTATATTTTAAATACCGCGTTACTTTCGTTGGTATTAGTATCGAATCGCACCTATGTGACTGCTATGCGTTATTAATTTTCGTGTAACTAATTTAATATTTGATTATAATTTATGTTCCCGTTGTTGGATATATACTCATCACGGTTCCGTTGAAAATAAATAAAATTACTTAATAAAATATAATCCAAACACATACAATTAAGGGGTGAAGTTGTCCTACAATATTAGCTTTTTCAAGCTATAGATAATAACCTCACAATGCAGTATTTCACTGCAACTGTGTGCACAAGGCAGCGAAAATTAATTATGTTGAATGTTAAATACAAATTCATATTTTTACAGGAAAATATTAATGTGTGTATACTGTACATGTGCCAGATTAAGTGAACTTTAATATGAAAACTTTTCAAATCAATGTCTATGTTTTTTTTTTATTTATTCTCTAGCTCTTAAGAAAACGTATGTATCGCATATTTAGATATAAGTACTCGACACGACTTTTGAATATATAAGTAACTGAAATTGATGTTTACAAATTACCACCCTTTATTTTGTATTTCAAAACGAAAAAAAAAAAATCTCTGACACAAAAATTAAGAAGTAACAATACACTGAAAAAAATTTAATACACCGTCTTCCTGTCACGGAGCGTATATTATTAGATTTACAATTATTTGTAATTCCTTAAATGGTGACTGCAACATAAATTTTGTTCCCTAATTATATTTATATAGCGATTATGTAATGCATGACCCTATTCGGAATGTCATGTAATCAGCTCAGTGAACAGCAGGATATATAGCACACAGTATGTACTAAGCATTGACAGGAGCCGCTTTTGTGTCTGTATGAAGCCGTGTAGACGTATCAAGCGATTTCCAGGCATGTGGCACATTCCGATAGTTTAGTATCCCGATGTTACAGAATCAATGTAAAGATTTTGCCAGACAAACGAGGTGAATGTTCCAGACGACAAACAAGAAGAAAACAAGATAACTGAGCCTTACTTCCTCATTGTTTGCACAAATTAACATAATTAAATTACACGACTGTCATTTTAGACAGAAAAGTTTCTTAAGTCTTTAAAAAATACAGCTAACACTGAATGACAAATCTTAAGCATAGTTTAAAATTAGGGTTGATAAGATTTCAAAATATTATGAAATGTTTACTTTCTATGGAGCATACTGCAATAAGAGGTATAAAAGTGACTTTTAATGGAGTTTATATATTTCTTGTACATGAACTGTGATTTAAATCGGTTATATTCTACGCAGAGAAAGTTGTTTATCTAGAAAGTTTATTTTGCCAACAAAAACCTTGAAAACTCTCCAGAGTCTTGCAACATGCACGAATGGACTATAGGCTAACCTCAGATGTCAAATATTACACTAGTAGAATTCTCATCGGCGCTGTCAAACAGGATATCAGTTTCAGGTACATACGACCGCCTGTAGCATGAACAAAGCTTACGACGTGATGAACGTACGTTGAAAACTTGCAAACAGTCAAGTTTTTCTGCGATTATTCACCACCTCTAACGATACAGTACATGTTATAATTAGAGACACTGTAAAATAGCGAAAATATTTAGCATAGCCTCCAATAAACTATAGTATCTCAATCGTGACTCCGGTGAACAGTTTTCTGGCAAATCACACACGTTCTGCGTTAAAATTGTACAGTTCTAATTGGGTCTGTTGAAGAGGGACGCAGTGTTTCGTATAAACGATAGCCAAAATAGGTGCAAAACCTTCAGTGTTATACATAGTATGTTGGAGCCTAGCAAACAATCAACTTTTCCTGCGCTTTACCAGTGCCTCTAATTATACTATAACCAAAATTCCCATTTGGGTAGCATTAAGGAATTAAGTTACATAGTAACTTATAACCAATACATCATGCGAAAGTTTTATTTTCTCGTGTTTTGTCATCTTAGTTGAGTGCTTTAGGGTATCCGTATTAATAATACCCGGTAAATTTTACTCTGTCGTGTAACATGTCATAATGTAAGGATGCTGGTTCAGTTACAGAAAGCTAGCCTAATGTGTTTTAACCATAAACTATTCACGAACTTCAAATCAATTGCAAACATAATTTGGACTCCGTGCTAACATTTCAATTCTTCTTGTAGTATTATAATGGTTACTAAGTTATATATGATTCCTTGCATGTGCATTATATATATATATATATATATATATATATATATATATATATATATATATATATATATTTCCTTTGATTTATTTTAAAATCGTGTTTAAATAAAGGTGCACAGTTACTGGCGGCGTATTTCTTGCGAGTGAGTAGGCTATACCGTACTGAGAAAAAAATTCGTCGTATCCCATGGAAACGGTAGCAGTTATTTTGCTCGTTATAAAGTTGTCTTGTAACATTGGTAGAGAGTAAATATGCATGTGAAACAGTACAAACGTATTTGTCAATGCGATGTCTGAGGAGATACCCAGAAGTTACTGTCCAAACTTAAGAAGTGTCTACCATCACCGTCGTCGAGGACTGGAATTTATTATGACATGAAAACCTCCTCACGTAGCGACATTGTAAAGTATCTCTAGCTCCCAACTGTAGTAGCTGGTGAACGTGTAGGATTTCTGGGGTTGTAGGAATGTAAAATTATCGACAATTCCAATGTACATCATTCATAAGCTTACTTTTTGCAGTGATGACCCGCTATCTAGTGGAACACTTACGTAGCTAGCTGCATGTGGTAGTAATTTTGGTTTTATATTTTGAATTGCACTCACCTACTATAACATGATAAATTTGAAATAAGAAAACATAACGTTCATGATTTTATTTTATTGGCGGTCTGGCGCCCTCTATCCCATTCCCCGAAATTTTACACACACATTATTTGATTTTAAGCCAACTCAAAGAAGTTATTAGCCATGGTAATTTTACTACCTATTACGACGTCCGTGAGTGAAGTACTGCTCATACGACAGAGGAATTATACACGTAACATTTCCCTACGACATTAAATGCAGCATTGCAGTATCTTACAGTAGAGAGAACGAAGTATTCAGATGAGTGAATAGAGCCAAGGAAAATATTGATTTGTCTGGGTGCAAGAAAAGTAGTCATTCCAGTTTGGCTGAAGCATATGAAACCAGTATATCTAAGAAATGAGCGTATTTAATCATTTGTTGTAGATCGTTCATGATAAAGTGTGCACTTTGAAACAATAGTTAATTTTATTTTCTGTTACTGTTAAATGTAACCAAAGTTTCATAATTAACAGTCAGAATACCACACTCAAAAGTTAACATATGAGCACACAGTAAATAACACACATTTTAATTATTATTTTAGACGAGATGGTCTTTAAAACTGATCACTTTATCGCAAACCACCTATACACAATATACCAATAGATGGAGATGCATACACAGATTCTAAAATACAGATTTCTACCATAATACTATTACGAATTAAGTCCTAAGTTATTAATTAGTAATAGGAATAATAACAAGAGTGAAATAAACATATTAACGCCTTAACAACGACTTGACGTAAAATGGTCAGTAACTAATAACATTTTCTGTTACTATAATTATGAAAACTAAAATATTATGTGATTTTCGTATTTTAAATGAAAGATTTTACCTTGCAACTTTACAATAGTTTTTAAATCATCTACGGTCAAGCGATACAATATTGTTTATATAAATATTATGTAGTTTCAGAAGTCAAATAGATGCATTTTTTACATTTGAATATAGGTTTGTTCGGAGACAACTAAATCACATCATTCCCTAATAAAATAACAAGTAATTGTATATGCATCCTCATCAAACAAAATATATAGTATTTATATACTGAAAAATCAGTGTATGCACATTTTTCCTGAACGAATACAAATCTAAACACTTATTTAATTACTTTTTTGTGCCACTCTGACCACAGATGTTACTACATGAAATGAATTTGTTTGTATACGTACCTCGAAATACTGTAAGCACGCCATATTACAAAATAAGTAATTGAACGCTTAGGTTATTTAGGCGAATTAACTAAGTAATGTATTGATAACAAAATTCAAAGCTGTGTGAAGCGAAAACATGGATACATGAATAATATTCGTTACGTTTGTTTACCTGTGTATGACGATTACTATTACTTTAACAATAAAAATCCCCATTCATTGTTGTACAGTTTTCATACACTAAAAACTTTGGTTTATTTTTAAAGTTATAATAAATATCCCATTTGGTTAACTCGGGTTTGTAACGGACATCGGCTTATGTTTAAAGATAGTGTAAGAACTAAATGTAATATGCCATCCTGATCGTTTTCATTTTATATTTAAAACACTAAATCAATGTTTATTTCTATTAGTATATCCATGAACAATTTTATTTATATCCTCAATTTATACTCTTCGGAGAGTATTACTATAAGCCTGACGATATGCCAATAATAAAGATACGTATGACCGTCGAAGCAGAAAACAATTTATTAGTTTATAAATCTAAAGTTAGTTTTTCCCGTAACGTTTATTCTTACAGTATACCCATTGCTCCTAGTCTCGTGAAAATTATTTGTTGGAGTCTTTGTATCGACCGTCTACTGTAGGACATACATATCCTACGATAAGGACGGTGGAACAAAGAGGAAATCTCAAGGGATGGTAGAGAAGTGAACAAAACAGAGGAGAGCGCTTCATATATTCCATTCTGTTTATTGTGAAAACATGAAGAAAGAGGGTTCAAGTTCAAAAACAGCTGTCGTCACTAAAAGTTGTCTTCGTATAGCTCTGTGATCGTATGGCGAAGGATGAATATTTGTAATTTAACATTAATTATTATTGCTAACCTATTTTCCATATTTTTGAGACGTTGGCCTAAAGATAAACGGAGAAAGTTAACGTTTTCTGTTAGTTTTAAGCGCATTAAATTCCAAATTTTTTGCGTGGAAATCAAAGAATTTTAATAAATGTACTAACACGACTATATATACATATATATATATATATATATATGTATATATATATATATAATTTACGTGGTACTGTATATAGGAAAACAAATTTTTTTTATAATTGAATTGTTTTACGTCACTTTGTCATTAATGTGTCTGGGCAGAGAATAAACATTTGTTTTATTAGAAAGATTTGTAGTGAAAAAACTACTCGACTGATGACATTTTTAATTTTGGAGTACCTACACATCACAAATTCTATCAGAGATTTCTATACATAAAAAAACTTTTTTTTTTTAAATTTAGTGTTAGTGAAAATTGTTTTATTAGAATGCAATTTTTTTAAGGTTTTACTAAACAATTTTTAATGTTAACTTATGCAACCATTTTATAGTCTACATAGTAATGTTAAATTTAGAAGTATTATAGGCCGTGATCAAATGCCAATACATTCATGTCACTGAAAGTTAAATTTAACGCGCTGCGGGTACTCTACTCTACTTGGTTTAAAATTTTGAAATCATTAAACTTCAAATTGGCAGAATGTCGGTGACAATTCTATGTCACAGCAGTACTGATTCTGTGTAGTATTTTTACGTATGCGATTTTATTTGTAAATCAGACATCATAAATGCACATATCAGTATGCGTTTCGTTTGTAGAGATATATAAACTACATGTGAATATGGTTTCGAGTAAGAATTTTATAGAAGTGCATCGTAAAGAACATTCGTTTTATGTTGTTAGTTTTGATTTAAAATTATTAGGACGCATATAACAATAAATTTAAGTTTTGGCGTTGACTACTACATGCATCATTCGCAACCTTTTCGTCATCCTTAACTAAGAAAATTAATGTTATTTATAAACTTATTTGGATTACAACTGATGTTATTTATAAACTTATTTGGATTATAGCCGGTAAATATATTTGTTAAAATATTCAGATTTTTGTAAACTATTTTCATGACTTAGAAAAAGTCATATTTTAAATGTATAGCAAGTGATAATGGTAGTCATTAGTTATGTTTTACAGAACGCTAATGTTACTGTAATTTCCTTCTTTGATTTTTTTAGTGCAATTGTTTTGTATTTTTGTTCTTCGCAGGTGTACAAAAATTAATCGTACTTTCTAATTTAAGGTGCCTTAACCAATGCTTTTCGCAGTATTTTAGCAAGGTTGTCCCACAATTTTCCATAATCCACGTAAACCATATCGCTACAGTGTAATTGTACCTAAGTAATGACCAACTCGTTCTCCGCTAGATTTCGGTAATAACAGGACAAATATGTTAATTATAAAGCTTCGTTTTCAGTAACTGAATGCAGCAATATAGGACATTTAACCCTAACAAATAATTTAGTATTCTTCATAATTTTATGAATATTTATAGCAGCTGAAACTCTCCGTTTCTTCCACATAACGTTCTGTCTGTTTATTTTATCTTAAGAAAATCTGCTAATTCTTTTAACGACATCGTTTTTGGTATTGAAGGCGTATAGCTAAAAATTATATATTTAGTACTTGATAAAATCTACAAAGTTGAGTTGAAATATTTTTTGGAAATAGTCACCCAAGGCTCAACCAATAGTAAGTACGTATTTACAGTTGTGTTACAGATAAATACTGTAAGATTTGAGCAAAGTGAATATAATTTTTGCACGTGAATGTGGTGATATGAGCGACTACATATGATTTAGAGATGATGGTATATCGCGAAAATGTTTTGTGCGAAGATAGCCTTGAAATCACTGACACAACGTAGCTGTCTGCAGACCAATACCTGGCATCAAATAATACAATATCGGGATTATTATTGGCTCAGTCAAATAGGGCAACAGCTCCACGTACAAGCTAAAGCCAGTAATCTTCTGGTAAGCTGGACGTGTATTGAAATCTATCAAACAGTAAACTTTTCCCGCGATAAACCATCATCTCTAATGATTATTCCAGACGAAACTCTTATTTGTAGAAGAACGCATTGAGAACACTTCAGCCCTAGTATTGCTCACTATTAACACTAGCATCGAGCGAGGTTGCGCAACGATAACACATTGGCCTCGCATTTTGGAGTACCCGAGTTCGATCCCCGGCTCCGGCCATCCTGATTTCTGTTTTCCGTTGTTTCACGCAATCGCTCCAGACGATTGCTGAGACGGTTCCTTATCATTGGCCATGGCCGACTCCTTTCCCACTTCCTGTCCTTGTGTAACGTGTGTGGTCGTATATAATGATCTCGCTGTCGATGAGACGTAAAAGACTAATAAATATTAACACTACAATATTATAGAACGCGGTGAACATTCCTGGGTTTTCTTGAGGCCACTTCTGTTTTTTCGCATATTATTGCATTCCACCGTTACACCATACAAGTATCATTCACTGACATAAACACGTCGATTTAAAGCGCTGGCCAGATCTCTACATACTGTACATACAAAGCGGTTATATTACAAACTTTTTAAACCATTACGGAAGAAAAGAATGCGAGAAATTATCGCAAGCTCAGTTACGACATCTGTAATCATTCGGTTAAAGTTTGCCGTGTTTTCAGTATGATATTTCGGCATTGTTTAGGGGTCTGAGATAGTTTTATTTTCGGTTGCAGTCAAAGTCGAATGCCTATTGAAGATGAAATAATATTTTGCAACATTAATTTCTGAAAATTCTGCCATCGAAATCATAGTTGCTGCACAAGTGCGAGTAATAAGATAAAAATCTTACTACTCGTAAAATTTTCCATTCCTTTATCAAAATTTCAACATGTATTTATCAGTGGTTTATCTTTGTTATAATCACGTGCAATTAGCGGCTACTCAAACAGTCGTGACCAGCTATTGTTCACAGCAGCGCAATAAGTGATGTTATTCATTGTAACAGGTTGTAACAAAGTGAAAGAAATAATTTACATCCCCTTTCTTTCATACTCACAGTATTATTTACTGTAAACTAGTTAACATGCTAAATCATATATTATCACGGCCGTCATCCTATTCGGCTTATATTTATAGGAGAAATGTTAGAAGTATGTCACCTATGGACGAGTTACTAGGTAGAAGAAAGGACACAGCGAAATAAGATCTATTCTCGATAATTCAAATGTTGCCGTAAAAGTATGAAGTTTACATGTCTGCAAAAAATGCAGTAATCAATCGAAGATCTGTCCCTAATTATTAGGACCCGGTAGTTTTCGCGAAAAGATTTTTGCAGCACTTTGTTTCAGGGCCTTATGTGTACACCTGCATCTCTGCTTTGTGGTCAGTGATTGGATGCCTTAACACACAACGTCTCGAGGTTAAACCCGCAAATCACAGACGTGTTGTGTCACAATCATCCATGTACTGATTGGCACAGTCGAATGAATAATAACAATGCACAAAAACACACTGCAAATAATAAAGAAATTGAGCTGCAGGTGTGCAAGTAAGACACTGAAACAAAGTGGGGCAAATATCTTTTCCCGAAAACTACCGGGCCCTACTTATTATACCTACCTAATGTTAAAGAACACCGGCTATTTCAGATGACCTGGGCATGTATAAAAATGCAAGCAGTCTCGCTAACGAAACAAAACAGAATGTTCCATTCACTGGTGGCCTCCAAACAAATGACAAATGCACACACTCTACCCACCGGCCGCTCACAGACGTGGCCGCGATTCGGCGACAACGCATCAATGGCGCATGAAACAGTGGAGGATCAAATGGCGCGACAAATCGAGCCTCATCCCGAATCGTCACCCAGACATAAAATGGATGTGGGATGGCATCACTTCCTGTTCCAGTCCGTATACGAAGCAGTCAGAGATGCAATCGCACGAACGACAGAAGGACTTTCCTTACACGAACGCATCTGGAATCAGTTTGCCTTCGCCAAGCCGCACCAGGTAAGGAAATGGAAAAGTAAAGACAGTTACACAGTTCGTTAGAATTCTCTGCTGGACTAATAAACATTTTTAAGCGAGTGTAGGTAAACTTTGGAGCCTTTAAATTTAAAAAAATCATTATAATTAATGTAGTAAAATAATGAAGACAAAATTTAACTCAATGATTAAACTAATTTTTTTTAGCAAACTGTAAATTTTTTAAACAATTTATGTTCAATTTTTGTCAGTCTGGGTGTTTAGAGCAATATAGAATAATGTGCAACTATAAACGGTAAACGGTTCAAAATATCGGATCGTTTAAACCGAATTCGGGCGTCTTCGTGTGTAAATTCACATTTAGTTCACTTTTACTTTAAATTAATCAATTTATTACTTTACCACTGCTGAACTGATATGTAATGTAACCCAAGAGAAATATATCAAATAAGTTTCTTTGAAAATGACTAGGGAAAACGTTTGGAACTTTTGAATGTAATACAAAAATTTTATTGCGCATGTGTGTCAACATTTATTAAATAAGTACTTATTTTCACAAAACCATTTACTGTTTGGAATTTACCGCAAGTGAGTTTCACTAACAAGAATTGCCATACTTATATACATATATATATATATATATACATATATATCACATAGTTACCCCCCGTGTCCAAAATCACACTCGCTTACTACGGTATATAAATATGGTTTCATTTTTACGTTATCAGTTGGTTTTCACGTCGTTATACGAATTATAGTCACCGATATCAGTATACCCGCCGCACGGTAACTTGATATATTCTGGAAGCCCTGCTTGTAGCTTGGATCTGTTTTCACACCAACTATGTATCCTTCCACTAAATGTCAACAATAACATTGCCAGGCTGACGGCTGCACTGCAAGCCGACGTCCGCCGCCACTTACTACGTCACCTCTACAATATTATAATATATGCTAAATGTAAATATACATGTTACTTTATTTCCTGATATTGAACATATTATGTAGGCTACATATTCTATTAAACGATTTTCAATATTTTAGCCACTGTTCATAATATGCAGAAGAAGTATTTCTATTACATCAATGCCAACCCAACCATCCTCCAACTATCGTATAAGTCACATATAAAATACGTATTACAATTTTCACACTCGCGGACGCGTAGCAATAATAAATATATGTATTTATTTATCTCGCCGTATTATTTTTTCATTTGCGTACATGGTTGTATGGCAATAACGGAAGTACTCCTAGTAATTTCATCAACTGTTCGTTTCCAAAAGTATCAACATTCCGTACGGCGAGTATAGTAGGTAAAACAAGCTGGTATCTTTGACACATGTCATCATTTGGAAAAAGAATATTTTATTTAGTACTTACTTATGTCTTAAAACCGTCTTTTCATTAATTTGAAATATTTCTTATAAACGGTGGCTCTGAGTTTGGTTGATGTTTCTCTGTAGTTGCACATAATTTAAGCGTTCCTCCTTCAAACCACGGAATTCGAAAATGTACGTACATTATTATCTTTTACTAACCAAAATGTCCATCCAACACATTTCGTACTTAACTCTTCTACAGAAAAATCAAATATTTATTGAGCTGCAACCACGTCATTTCTGGTTTATGATGACAAAATAAATTTACATCCTTACGTTTTGCTCTAACACTACTTATAGTAAAAAATCAGAATGGCGAATCATTGAGAGTTTAGATTATGTCACTCATAAAATACTCTTATTCCGCTATTTTGCTGCAGAATTTGGTTATAAATACAAGAAAGAAAGTGCTTTTTCATAAAAGTAACCGAATTTAATACTTTTTGTAGTAATGCTAATATTCCACAGTGACGAAAATTATTACAAACTATACTTAGTTAATTTCGGTCGTAATAATTAGGCCTGCTTAAATTATTTTTGGTTGTAATTAAATACTTCGTAATAGTAGACTAATTATTACTATATTTCGCTCAAATGTTAGGACGCGCTACCGCATTAAGGATGTTCAAGTGCGATAAAATCATAATTTTATGTTTTTATGAAATGTTGTTAGTTTTGTATACGATACTTGTGAGAACATTTTACTCTTACGAAACAATTTTAGCTCTCATAGTTTTCTCATAACGGTGCGTCAAAGTCAAAATTTGCTTGTTACGCTGCCATGCAAATAGTGAAAATCCAATTTACCTAATTAAACTAAATAATTCACTGTGGACTTACATCTCATGAGCTATGCAATGAAACATTTAAATTACCCACAACGTAATATTTTTAATTTAAAAAAATCGCAAAGTACTGAAAAAAGTTGTAAATTCAGCAATTAAATACAAAAACAGTTTGCGGAATTTTTTCAAGTGTTTTATTTTGTAGTCCATAGTATGTTATTTTACTGTGAATTATTTCACGTACGTAATTCAATTGGTTTTCACTATTTGCATGGCAGCAGAACGTGCAAATATTCACTTCGACGCACCGTTTTGAGAAAACTATGCCAGCTAAAATTGTTTCATTGGAGGAAACTGCACTCACAAGTATCTTCTACTAAACTAACACTATTTCTAGAAAAATTAAAAATTAATACTTTATCGCACTTTAACACCCTCAAGCATTCCCGTGCACACCGTTTGTTCCGTTATTACACAGTTCATAACAAAACGGTTTTCTATCTTGAAGATATTTAATGTAAATTATAATTTTTTTTTACATAGTGTGCTGTTAATGTCATAATCCCTTAAGCTTAGATACGCTTGCAGAGAACAATCTGCATGCCGCGTTGAGCTATATTCGATTCAGAGTTGCTTCATATAAATTTAAATAAAAGTAACTCGTTGGGTTTGTTGCTTTTCAGTCAACAAATTTCTAGGATATTTGTGAGACGACACACACAAATGTATATTATGCTAGTAGGTTTATTAATATTTAAATAATCCGGTAAACAGGTTGATAATTTCAAATATAGAGGTTAATTTCTTTCTACTCCGTCGTTCAATTAAACGAGGTCATAAAACTTACAATCATAAGATAACCAAATGTTTTATCTATGAGATAATAATCCAGACGTTTAAATATCGATTTTTAGATAAAGAAATGTTATCAACTTTAAATTAAATCAAATTTTTTTAAAGAGATGACGTACTTTCAGCCACAAAACCTATTCGCTTACAAAACCTACACATTTATCTAGACGCTTCTGTCGTCATGGAACCTTAGTTTTTACCTAGTTTATACCGTTATTATATCTGAAACAGTTTTAAAATTATATATGTATGATTGCCTTCACCAGTTCGTATTTACAGAACCATCATTTTTAAAAAATTATGTTTAAAATTACATTTGCGTTGTGATAATCTTTACAAACAAGCGCCTAGACAGGCATTAAGTTTACTTACTGTAAATAAGAAATTATTGGGTATCCCAAAACATCAGTATATTATAAAAAGAAATGCCTTAATTAAAAAAAAGACGTGTCATACCAGGTGAAATTTTTTGAGATTGGAAAATTGCATGTGAATTGCAAAAAATTATGCTTAACAATTCTCAGAGAAAACTGTACATCTTTTAAAAATAAACAATGAGTTAAAAATATTTTTTAGTAAAAATTAATATAAATTGGCACTTTATACGTTATACATGCAATGTAAAACAAAATACAAAGCATTGAAATTCTTCGTAAAATAAGAATGAGACAAGTAGAGACAGCTAAGAACAGGAAACTTTTTCTTCTTACATGAGTTAATCAATTACTCTCTTATGCTTGTCTGTGACGTTGAATTAAGGGCAAAATTTTCCAACCTACAGAACATGATCATGTAAAATTATTTTGTAACTGGAAAACTATTCAAACACATCTAAATAACATTTACATTACCTTCCTTTTGAAAATAAATTACCCATTTTGCTGCTTAACTACAGAGAGTATAGCAGTTTTAAAGTAAGTTCATACCTTTGCTAAAACTACTTACTACAAAATATCAAATTTAAGTGTTAAATGATTCTTTGAATTTCATTGTCACAGAAAAACTAACTTATAGTTATGGGCAACGTTATGATCTGTAATGAAGATAAAAATTGTGTATATGCATACATATATATGTATATATACATATGTATGCATACATATATATGTATATATACATATATGTATTGTTACAAGTTGCGGGCTAGATACGTTTGGGGATGGAGGTCTTTGATAAAATTAAGAAAATGAAGCTAACTTAGTTTATTTACAACTGTATATACAAAAAAACATATGTCTATAATGATTTACCACAATAAATGTCAAACAGAACAAATAACTTCTATTTACATAAACCATAAAAAATACATCTACATGAGTTCTCTGTATATGGAAAGGTTACTAATCACTCACAATGGTGGACCCAATGGAAGAATACAGAAGAATCTTTCTGGCCTAGAAACACCTTCTTCCTACTACTTGCTGCGGTCCCACTCGCTGGACACCCTCGAACAGTCGTTGCAACCCAACACTTGTCACTATCACTTGAGATCACACCAGGCACCTGCCAGCAAAAACTCTCTCTCTCCCCTTCTGCAGCTCCCCCTCATATACCCACACCTACATCTCGAATTATCTCGGCAAGTTTCTTTTCTCCAACCGCCTGGAAAGGTGCTGCTTCAAAGTCAAGCACCACCCCGAGAGATAAAGAGGGAACAGGAACATACGAGATCACGATATTTTCCCTCGGTTACCCGATATTGGGTGCTGGTGGTTATCATGGAGTAATACAATCAATGCAGTACCCGATGAGGTATTTTAGCGCTGCCGCCACTGTATTGTATTTCGCCGCCCTGCCCGACAGCCACGGTGCCAAGGAGTGGGTGGGAAGGGGGTGACCTAGCTCCGCCATCACAGTATCGTACTACACCGCCCAGTCAGACAATCGCGGCTCGCAAAAGAAAAAAAAAATTTTTTGTTGGTATGTGTGTCTGTGTGTGTCGATTCAGAATGAAGTGAGTTAATTACGAAAGGTCAGAGCTTATGAAATTATCTAAAATGTGTTTTCAGTTTTCCGAAAAGTTAGTTAGAGTAGGAGTAATGCTACTTTGCAAAACGAATCCAAAATTGTGTTCCCTTACATAAAATAATTTTTTTTTTTTTTTGGTTATTTAATTGCTATGACACTATTTAGACTGCTTTAAAAAGCATATTCAGGGTTGAGTTATCAAAAGAGTTTCAGTGATTTTTTTTTTGTACTGCACCTCCTCGCAGCAACAAGGTGGTCCCCGACCTGCCAGTTGGCTTGGCGGGACCTCCCATATAGATGGGCAGTGTTCTAGGGGGAGGGGCATAGTGATTTCTAACCGGCTGAGATATACGTCAATTATAATAATGTAAAATTGGTGATTGTGCAATCTCCGCCTCGCTCAGCGAGGAGTAGGAGGGAGACGCCGTGGTCCGCGATGCGTCAAGAACTAGTGAGAGACTGCAAGGGTCGGCGAATTTGGTTCCTCAGACTTTTGAAGTTACGATGTAGGAAGCAGCAGTAAACCAGCCTCAACTCTTGCTGCCGCAATAGAACTATGATGACGACACTCACTCACTCAAGGCGATTGTAGCAAATGAGAAGCCTCCTCCAACCGACTTGGAGAAGGTTTATGTAACATCAGATATTTATGATTCTGTGACAGTGGTGCCGTAGCAACAGTCTCCGGTGCTCGTTGGTGCATCCTAGGTCGTTGATTCAGTCCAGCAGGTAAATC
The DNA here is from genome assembly GCA_003012365.1 of Medauroidea extradentata. Taxonomy (NCBI): domain Eukaryota; kingdom Metazoa; phylum Arthropoda; class Insecta; order Phasmatodea; family Phasmatidae; genus Medauroidea; species Medauroidea extradentata. The sequence goes on from PNEQ01071689.1 coordinate 29,630, forward strand.
ATTCCTCGTTGAGGACACTGTGAACCTTTCACAGATAACCAGCCACTTTGGTGAGGTAGTAGCGATGTGATGAAAAGCTGTAACAGCAGTCCGTTAGTAGTTGCCGCAGCGTGATTGGTACCTACATTCAGCAAAGTCCCTCGCCGACTTCAGGTCCACCTACTATTCCTACTACAACGACCCAGGATGACACTTCAATGACTTCCTCCAGTAGGTCCACTGGCTGGTATTGGTTATTCCCAGCCACCCCAGCAAGCTGGGATCCCTTATCCGCCATACACAGGGACGCGTCGTGTCGCAGATGGTCACTGCACCTGAAACGTCTTATGTACACACTCCGACAGTAAGCCACGCTGCTGCATCCTGCCATTGGACTCGCCACGCTTCGCCCCATTAGCACCTCGGGATCCCTCCAGTCGACATGTCACTTGTCACTTGGCACACGTTCCGACAAGGTGTGCACAGCCAAGAGTCCAGTACGAAAGTGAGGTTCAGTGGAAAGGTAATATCAATTTATAGTGAGCCCAGGGGTCAACTGGCTCGGCCAATCATAGGAAACCACTCCTGATTGATTTTCCCCACAGCCAATACCGCTACAACGCGGCTCAACTCGGAAAGTCAAGATATCAATAGTAACAACGGCCGCGAAAACCTACAAATATCTTGAAAAAACTACTATCGCAAAAATGGTATAAACAGGGAACACGAAATAAAATTCGCCGTCTAAATATATTCACTCATAAATATGCCCTTACATATCAGAGTGATGCCACACATGAACTACTGTTTCGGTGAATATTACTTATCTGTTTTCCGGTGTCAGAAGGAAGGAGACTTGGAAAACACAAATACAACCTAACTTCTAACTGCAAGAGTTTACATGTGCCTAAGTATGTGAGTTTGGATAAGCCTATAAAGTACTACCGAATAAATTTTTATTCCAGCCATCATATTCCTTTAAGTGTCCATCCAGATAGTAGGCCTAATGAATGTATTAAATTTAAAAAAAAAAAATATTTACGTGCACAGCACGATTCTTAAAAAAAAAACTGAAAATAACAAGAACTGTAATTTCATTAATAGTAAACTTACTCAAAACTTACCTACTAAAATGAAACTATGGAACGATTCCTTATCTTTATTAGTAACCAATCTGTAAGATAGAAAAATTACAACAGGGATAACCGTAAACAGTACTACATATGTGGTGTTTGAAAAAAAAAATCCCCTGGTGTTTGGAGACAACCACTTGAAAACACACCACGCGAATCCTGGGCTAAACTGAAGAAGAAAAAGTTATTGGCTAAATGTTGTACGATGTCATTTTACGTGCACAATGCGGCAACACAGCACGGAGAAAGTTACCTCTTGTTCTTCACCTCTAGTTATAACATTATGTATTATGTGTCAATCAAACGTAATATCGCGTTTGAATTGCTCGGGATAAGAACCTTCACCCATTATACGCAGGTCAGAACAGTAGTAGTAAGATGAGTAAGATATCTGTGGAGCGCAAGATGGGACTAACTACAGTACTATCTTGCCACATTGTGCATGTAAATGTTATCGTACAACATTTTGCCAGTAACATTTTCGTCTCCAATTTTGCCCAGGATTCGAGTGGTGTGTTTTTAAGTGGTTATTGCTGGACAACATGTGTAACATCGACGATGGCTATCACAAACACCAATTTGAATAGCCTATTTTTATTCAGATTAAGATAAATTTTCAATAATTAGTACTTAATATTATGTTCCTCATACGGAAGATAAATAAACGTGTTGATTTTTAAAAGCAACTCTTTCTTCTGCACATATTATGATGTTTACAGAAAATAATCTTGAACACTGGATTATCATATAAGTTGATATACGGTTTCCATAACAACGTATTTCGAGAAGAATCAATTACTAGATCCGGGGTTTGAGTGAATATTGAGTGACAAATAAACTTTCAGCAGTAAACTGGTAATGGTCTCCCTACAATTTTATTAAAAATAACAGAGCTATCACTGTGTGCAATGAGAGGTACAGCTAAGACCTTATTGTATGTAAATCAGTTGTAATAATCGCGAATTCATGTGATGCGGTGTACAAAGGGCGGAATTTCTGTGAAGGGCGTGAATACTTGACTTCACCCAAGCGGTCGGAAGTGTCCATCAGTATTCAGGGGGCGTACCAGCAGTCTACAACCAAGAGTTCTGGTTATGAGAGAAACTGTTCAGACATAAATTCGACCCCCAAGTCACACCTTACTCTCACACATCACATAAACATGAGGTACGCTGAGAGGGAATTTCCAACTTCAGAACAGAGCCTCGTATGGAATAAGATTCGCTGGATCACGGAACCGGGGAAAGGTCCAACAAGATTGAACTCTCAAGAGAAATTTCGTTTCGATTCCGGATTGTAAAACAAATGCTGTCTTCCCAACGTTACGTTATCACCATAAGTTTAGCTAAAATTAAACGTTGGCTTCTAGTGGAATACATAGTGCCTCTGTGCTATTAAGATGAGGAGTTTATGAGGTCTTGTAACACTTCGGCCACTGGCTAAATTAATTGCGTTCACAGTCTTATAAACACTTGCTTGTAAAACCAAACGTTACTTATTTGTATGAAATGTATGACAAGCAATGTATTGTAATGTTATTTTTTTCTGTACGAAATCAATGTACAGATGTTGCTAATAAGCAGAACTGTATCTTAACATTTTGGCCATGTCGCTCAGCGTAAGGAATAAAACTATACTTTGGTGCTTAAGGGGGTGCTCGCATAACGTAAATATGTTATCAAATAATTTTTTTTTTATTTATCTTAAGTACGAATAACTTTTTACTAATAGGTTCTGCCTTTTTACAGTGTTTTGGCGTTCCTTTTATGAAGCAGAAAACATCTCAATTGATCATTTTCGCCGTTAACTTCAATTGATTACAATTGAAGGCAGACAATTCTAAGCAAATTACAAAATTTAGTATTACTTTACTTTCAGTATTACGTCATAAAACAAAATGGTCGTCGCTGAGCGTCGCAATCGACTAGACGACGCCAAGTGTATTCTACGCGCAAGCTGGTTCATTCACCCTTGGAGCTACTGTTCTCGGCTTTGAATTCCGAAAATGCTGCAGCCAGTTGGCGCCCTTAATGACTGCAACATATGCTGCGTTAAATACGTAACACATAATTATGAACACCCAGCTATTTAATTTTCTGTATTAGTATTGTCCTCTGAGTTCCAGAGACTGCAACGTTACTACGTATCAAGTAATTCTCAAGATTTTTATACGTTATTTTATGTTCCAATAAACATTTAAGAGTAAAAATTAGAATCCACGGTACAAAACAGTACTGCAAAAATGAAGTTAATTTTTATTCGCTGTGTGATTAGAATAAAATGTTACTCTGAAGTTCCAGAACCACATATTTTCTTGAAAAATGTTACAAATACTCGTTTAGTGTGTTTCCTTGTAAATTTTTAACGCATCGTGTACACAACTTTTTGTTACGTTTGTACTGTACATTTTTTGCACGAATGTACCGTCTGCTAACGTCAACTTACACGCTGGTTTCGAGCATGGTTACCCCAGAGTTGATCGAGTTAACGATCGAGTTATGTCCACTCATTAGTACAGCCACGAGTTTTTCGGGAAAATATTTTCGCACTATTTTGTGCCAGTGTTTTACGTGCACGTCGGCAGCTCTGCTACATGGTTGAATCAAATTGGTGCAAAACTCTAAACATCAGATACGAAACTTGGCTCAATATAAAACGACCATTTTCAACTACTTGGTCCAACCAAAATATTTATGTGTCTTATACGTTATTCTACCCATACTTATATGTTCATATCTTAATTTATTACCAAGATAAATACTTTTAAAAAAATTGTAGTAGAGAAAATATTACCCCTTGGGGTATTTTAAATAATGTTAAATTTTTAATTTTGTACTTTTCTCCTACCAAACATGGCCTATTCTTAAATTAAGTAATTTTCCTAACTTCAACCATGTCAAATTTCACATCTCCCGCGGCCTACACATGGCGACGAAATAGGGTACCAATGAAATAATAATTAATTGTCTTCCTAGTATTAACGGAGTCAGACGATTTATAAATTGCATACTTTTAACACTGTAGGTACGATAGTGTCCAAAACAAGACATGTGAGCAACTCCTAGTAGTATTTACAGTGTTAAGTACGGTATAATGAAGGCAGTTGCTACGTGAATTATAACAGGTAGTTCCATTAGGTAGATAATCGTTGGTATTGTTTTTCGACTATTAAGTACAATCCTCTATGATAACACCAGAAGCCAGTTGATCACTTACTCTTACAGGGCTTCGAAACATATAGTGAGTAGGCCTTAATGTCCGATAATACCCGTTGTCTCGTGTCTAAATGACATTCATCACAGAGAATTCACTATAATTTACAAGAAATCACAAGCAAGATGCCCTGCTGTTGCCCATACTTATTCTTTACAAATCTCCTTGGAAATTTTAATAAATTGTATATACCTGAATTTTTCTTTGATCATTAATAATATTTTATTCGCAATTAAAAATACTTACATTTAGAAATGCGGATACATATTTTGTACGTTCATGAGTTTCCAAAAGAAACTAATATATATACTCACATGTAAATAGCAGTTCGGGATAAACTCTGCACGTTTGGAATACACCTTTTTAAAAAGCAATGTCCGTTACTGCATAAACTTCAACATTACGAATGGTTACCTGACTCCTCGTGCAGTAGGAGGCGAATTTTCGAACGTTCTTCTGTATATTTTCCTATTTAAATACGACAATGATGAGAATAAAACTGAACTGAACTTTATATTATACTGTTAAACTATTACTTACGAACTTGTTTAGGTACCTACTAACTACATAATTTGAGTAAGTACGCGCCAATACAAGGTGATGCGACAGAGTAGTCTGAAACTTAATGTTGTCTGCACAGGTTCGTAGCCACAAACCGAGCAGCAGTTTGAAATTCTACAGAGAGATGGCGTGAGTTAACTTCGTGACAAAGCACTGTTTGCTGAGAACTTTGTACATCGAACTATCACCAAGGTTTTTTACAACACACGCCAAATTATTAGTAAATTAAAATATACTGGTGAAAGCGTATGCTTTTGGTGACACGTTGAGGAAACTAAAATCAATAACGAGTAATTTTTTAACGGTGTTCCTTTAGGTAAGGTAGGTAAATGGGCTTAACGTCTCGTCGGTAGTAAGGTCATTGTACACAGTGACACACAACTTGGTACAATAACAGGAGCTAGGAGAGGAGTCGGCCATGGCATTTTTTTTAAGGAACCATCCCAGAATTCGTCTGGAGCAATTTCGGGAAACCATGGGAAACCGAAATCAGGACGGCCGGAGTCGAGATTGAACCAGCTTGCTCCCGAATGCGAGTCCAACATGTTACCGCTTCGAAACCTAACTCGATGTATTCGTTTAGTCCGAGATTTTCATATCCACTCGAAGTCTTTCAAATTTGCTCAAGAATTTCGTCGTAGGCCAACCTTCTTAAAAAATTTTACTCGCATCAAACATACGAATGTTTATGACACAATTTCTGGAAGTTTCTGAATGTAAGCGTCACATTCTAAGGCAATTACTGCTATTCTTTATACATCATTTATTTCTTCTGGGGCATATCACTAACAATTAACTTGTACTTCTTAAACTTACTAATTTGCCTTTGTCTATTATGCGTTCTTTTCTTCGTTATAATCGACGAACTTCCAATACAACCGAATGTTCCCTTCACACTGGCTTCACCTTTTCTTTTTATACTTTACTAGCAGTCCCCCGCGGCTTTGCTCGCGAGTATAATTCGTAACTGATAATATTTACTTTAATTGAAAAACCTCTTTGTACACAAGATTGTTACTTCAGTCATCAAGTGTTTGAATGTCCAAGCGGCTATTTGAACTAATTCTGCAACAGGATAAGTAGCTATAGCTGTCCATGCGAAAAGCAGTCTTAAGTTTGTCCCTGCCACTAACAGCGACTTCGCCTGGGCCTTATTTATAGACCTGCCGATTTGAGGTTGTGGGGTAGTTACAGACACCTAAGGTAAGAGGTTAATCGAATGAAAAACATCTGATTTACCCTATGCACAACCATTGGTGACGGTGCCCTCAATTATATATTTTCAAAATATTCACTTTAACTTTATTGCCATTACAAAGTTTCAGTGGGTAAAGGTGTCGAGGAAACGTATTTGGTGCCCCAAACTTGAGATTAGGGCGATGATATATCGTCGGCTTACTGCCAACAGTGACCAAGTCAAAATGAGATAAAATGATCAAAATACTAGGAATAATGTATATGTTGTTCACGAACAATTGCCCAAGTTTAAAGTCTATTCGTCGTTTCGTACTGTTGTGTCACAGTATAGTAACTTACCACATTTTTGTTAATTTCTACAATTTAATAGTAATTTAAAACAAAATAACATTTATGACTTAATCACTTTTGACAAGATACCGACGATATGTCAGCTGATGTAGAGGAACCGAAGTGGAAAGCGAACTGCAATTTTACCCCTTTTAAACGACTACATGTAAATTGCACTAATTCGATCAGCCTTGTAGTTTTTGAGTATGAGAATTGAACGTTCGCACGTAGCATTTAACGGAATTCGAGCCCGGAACCTCCCGGAATATAGACCTGAGTAACAAACAACTGCGTCACGTAATGTTGAAATAATTCATGAAAATAAAATATCTGTGTCCTGGGCTAATAGAAGTTGTACAACACCACGTCTCGATAGGTTACTGTAGAGTGAATCTCCTGTATAGGTAATTTCTCGCTGCTCTTTCCCGCTTTTTGGACCGTCTGCCTTGAATGTTGACCAACTTAGTTTTATTCTTAATAATCACGTTATCTTATAAAGTAAAAAAATTACATATATTTTTTTAAATATTTACGTAAGCATCACTCTGACGCGAACAACACCTCAATATCGCCACTGGTTAGATATATATCGTTGGTTGATGGGAAACAAATTTTATGCTTTTTCACCCTTTTGGGTGTCGAATTCCGAAATATTTTACATTCACGTCTTAGACATTTGTATAAATACCCAACTTCGCTAGCGGGTGTCGAATTCCGAAATATTTTACATTCACGTCTTAGACATTTGTATAAATATCCAACTTCGCTAGCCCGTTCAGTCGAATCAAAATCGATCAATCACTTAAAAAAACACGTATCACCCCTGCACAGTACTAAGAAATCAAATTTCGAAAAATCTTAAAACGCTTTTGCGATCATTTCTGTAACCATCATCCCGAAGAAAAAATTAATTGTATATCTCGACGGGTTCGATAGATATCGAAGATTTATCTAAAACACATTTAAGGTCTTTCACAACCAACGATAGTTAATTTCGAAGAACTCTTGAATCACGTTTTAGAATACTTTATTAGTGTCTCGTGGACATGAAAAACACAACATTAGCCCACTGGATTTAAGATATATCGACGAATAATTGAAAAAACTTTTCACCACTTTTCACCCCTTTTCACCTCCTCAGGTGGCGAATTTCAAAAATTCCTCAAATTACTTTGCAGGTATTTGAGTAAGCAACAATCTTAAACAAAAGTCACGTCGCTATATAAAAATCTATGGGATCGATATATATCGATTGTGAATCGAAAACACAATTTACCCTTTTTTTAACCGGTTAGGGCCGAATTCGGAAAATATATTTTAATGATAATTGGGATAATTACAAAAGCATCGATTTAAAACAAAGAGCACTTCGATATCTCGATTGGTTCGATAGATAGGAGGGATAACCGGAAACATATTTCACGTATTTGCACCCCCGCATTTAAAGAATTTCGAAACGTCTTGAAGTCTTGTCATAAAGATTTGTTTACGTAACAAATTAAAGTTAACATCACGACGATAGCCAATTGTGTTTCAAAGATATAGACGATTCATAAAAAACACATTTTGCTCCTTTTTACTGCTTGCGGGTCGAATTTCAAAAAATCCTAAAACTGCTTTTCGGACATTTACGTAAGCAATATTTTGAAGTGAATACCAGCTCTTTATGCCGAAGGATTCGATAGATATCGATGGTTAATCGGAAACACATTTATGGTCTTTTCACCCCCTTAAATGTTGAATTTCAAAAAATCCTGGAATTGGCCAATATGCATTTTTACGAGTGTCCTATTAAAGTAAAAATCACGATGATAGGCTTTCGGGTACGAACTCTAACGATGTTCCTTCGGAAATACATTTCACCCCTTTTCACCCCCTAGAGGTCGAATTTCGAAAAATCCCTTCTTAGTGCTCGCCTACGACCTGAGGGGAACCCCCACAAAAAATTTCACGATTCTAGGTCCAGTGGTTTGGGCTGCAGTATGATATGTCAGTCAGTCAGTCAGCTTTCATTTTTGTATATATAGAGATATAAAATATTTAACAGCAGTTTAGATCTTCATAACAAATCTCTTTTGAGTAATATTATTATTGCTACTTCAGAACTGTATCAAATCATCAATAAAACCGTACTGTCATTCAATTTGAAAAGTCTGTTCATCGACTTGTAAGACAAAAATTAAAAATTCCACGAAAATAGGCGTTGAAACATTCTATAAATAATAACTTTATTTGCGTTCATACCGAAATTCTTCTTGTCAAAATTACTCCTTCCAACAATATATATATATATATATATATATATATATATATATATATATATATATATATATATATATATATATATATATATAAAAGTTGCTAAACATGGTGTTTGGAAAATATATCTAAACAACTTACACTGTTTTTACAAAGAAATTAAAAAAAAATTAATGCAATAATCGCAGGAAAAAATATATTCAATTGCATTTCGGTTAGTTCTAAATTGTGACGTACAACGGCTGGAAACCAATGTGACGCGACCACGTGCATACAGGTTGCATAGGAAGTAGGCGGGAGACACTATTGCGGTATCATAATATTCAGTACATTCGTTTAGTACGCACATATGCTAACTATTCTCTAATACGTACTTGTATGTTATATTCGGTAATATCGGTAGATAATAAAAAATAAATAATTGCTAAATGTAACTACGAGCGGGATGGTACATTTTAAACGTTTATGAATTTGTATATAAAATCAAATAATATTAATTTGAAAGAGTTTCAGTTTTCTACTTACAAGAACAAAAAATAATAATAATTAACTCAAGTTAACAATGTTAAAAAAAGTAATTTGACCACATATTTTTTCAGGGTACAAAAGGAAACTGATAACAATAAACTGATAACGTATATTTAAATACCAATATCTGAACGTCATTTAAAAAATTTTTTTTTTACCTGGAATACTGCATAACCTACACAGAAAATCAAAATCATTTCATGCCGATGTGGTGGCCGAAGATATAACACTGAAATTCACCCCAAGTAAGCAACTTTGTGTAATTGTCAGTAGAGCCCCCGTATGTTATACTGAGAATTCGGACTGTACTTGTATACACTTCGTGACGTCACAGGTGGTGCCAAGTATGGATGTATTTATACTTGAAGAGAATCCGGATTCAGCCTAAGCACAGCGTAGTGTACCGGGAACGCGTCGTACACCACAACTTTAAACACAATTTTATTTCCAAATGCTTAATGTGATTTTAAGTGCAATAGGAAGATCGTAGTATAATCGGTGCAAAAATTATTTCTTAAGGCCATGATCTTTCATTTATTTCAAACAATTGCAAATAACTCAAATATTTTTTAACCAAATGATTTCAAAAATTTGAGACTGTATACAGTCATACGATACACAATTTTTACAGAGTTTTTTTTTAATAATGTACCGTTTGCTAGCAAAAAACGTTTTTTTGGTTAATTTTGGCTTATTTTGAAAAAATTCGTGATAATTCAGGGGCGAAAATCTAAAAATCCGTTTAGTGTATTGCAAAAGAAAAATTCAGAGACAAACGATTATATATGAGTGTAAAAACTGCCTGAATAAATTTTTGATATATGTATTAATTTGCGTTATTTTATTCGAAACCACTGCAGAACTAACCGCGGTTTATGTCCAAGTAAATGATCCTAGAATGATTCTAGTGTACAGTAATACAGTAATAAGAGAACTTCTTTCAAGTTATCCTACCTACACAACGGCCACGCTTGTGCGAGATTTTACTGGCCATGTGTGTGTATGTGTGTGTCTCTCTCTGTCTCTCTCTCTCTCTCTCTCTCTATATATATATATATATATATATATATATATATATATATATATATATATATATAGGTAAATTGTACGGTGACATTTTTCGTGCACAATTTGGCAAAGTGGCACGAAGTCAGTCAGTCCCCTCTTGTGGTTCACAGATATAGTACTAGTACTTTAATACAGTTCTGACCATCATGTTACGGATTCAGGTTCAAATACAACAGTCCAAACATGATTCTAAGTCTACTCGACGTGTAATACACATAAAATATGATCTTTGAAAGAACTGTGCAATGGGAGTGCATGACGCGGAGTAAATTAGCGAACTCTGTGTGCTGTGTGTATATATATATATATATATATATATATATATATATATATATATATATATATATATATATATATATATATATATAGAGGTACGGTAAAAGCGGTTACCTCCTTTGTATGTAAATGTTTATTAGGACTTCATAACAGGAATGTTGTGAGTCTGAAATTATACGATATGTCTAAAGCATTTGATACTGTGTCACATTCTATTCTTCTTGATAAATTATGTTTTTATGGCTTTAGTGACAGTGCAGTGGCTATTATGAAATCATATCTAAGTGGATGGATCCAGAAAGTAGTTTTTAAGGGTGTTGAGTCTGATTTCTTACCTGTTAAACACGGAGTTCCACAAGGATCCATTTTGGGTCCGATATTGTTTATAGTATATATTAATGACTTGCCGTTTAATTTATCAATTACATCTGTTAGTAGTTATTTGTTTGCAGATGATCTTAGTATTTGTTTTAACTTTACATCTCGGTTAGAGTTAGATGAGCAAGTTAAGTCTATCTCAAGTATTGTTCAAAATTGGTGTAATGCTAACATGCTTTGTGTCAACAGTGGTAAGATTCAGGAATTAATTATTACATACAATAATTTTATTGACAATGTTCAAAGCCCTGTAAATTTCTTAGGGTTTGTTATTGATCAAAACCTAAAGTGGGAGGAACATACAATATAAGTGCCAAGATCTCTAAAGGCATATATTTAATAAGGAGATTAAGACAGTGTGTAAGTCTGGATAGTAATATTGCTGACGATTGTATCACAAATGATGTACTCATTTGTCTCTGCAATAAAATTGAATTGAATGTACACACAGACTGTATATGCGGTTGCATTTAACATTGCAACTTCAGTGAACCCGAATTATATACAGCTATGCTGCTTGTTGCAGAAAACGTACAAAACTTGTGTAAGTGCAAAAATAATAAACTATTTACGAAAGCTTTTTCTGAGTGGTACGGCCTTTCACCAAAATGGGCAATTCGTTGACAGAGTAAGCAATATAATATATAGACAATCCCACGTACCTATCCACAACTCTGACAGTTCTGTTCAATGTTTTCTGTGGTCTGCTGTAAATGATCGTTTTTTGTTTTCAGGATGTCATATGCTTCTAGTACCGTTACAACTGCAATATCTCATTCAGAACTGTAATTTGCGCTAGAAACCTGAAATATTTAATATATCTGAGTTTCATAGACACTTTAGATCATGTACTAGCTATTTTCATCTAATTCAATCAAAATACAAATATTTAGGCAGCCTATTGAAAAATAATATTGTGCGTGTGAGAAATTTAAAGTATCTAATGTCGAACAAATAAGGATATTCTTTTACATACGTCATCAACGATGAGGTAATTGAGACATTTTGAAAGAAATGTATTTCAGAGCTGAAGTATTCCAAAAGCACATATTATTTAGATATTTCATACTGTATGTAACAAACAATTATTAATTATGTAGTTGTTTTAATATAGAGAAAATGTACTATGTCATACATAATTTATTATGAATTTATCATTGTGTTCGATATTTGTAAGCAATAATATTCTTGTCAAAAGAAAAATTTTAGAAAATCGTTACGTAATTACATTTAAAACTCAATTAAGGAAGAGTATATGCTATTTGCATTGCATGTTAATTTACACATATGCGTGTGTTTTTTCAAAATAATTTTACAGATGAACATAATAAAATGTATAATCTTAAAGTTTACTTTAACAGTTACGTTGACTTATTTTACACATTTTTGGTATAAATCAATACGCGCTAACTGAAATTACTCAATAAAACACGGCGTTGTACTAAAACATCACAATTTCAGAGTTAGCACTAATTTAAAAAAACAATAATTGATCAAGTATGCAAGAGATTATTAAAATTTGCATAACTATGTTTCAAATAATGTTTTTTTTTTTCGCTACTATGCGTGGTACTTAGAGTCATGAAAAAATCGCTAAGTTTTGTGCGAGAAGACTAGATGCCAATTGGTGTTAGTTACGTCCGACGTATCCCGTCGGCCAACAATATCGTGGCTAACCACTGAGAATTCTTCTGATCAAAAACTAAACGTTCCACATAAACTGACCTATCTCGTGCTATGGCACCACACATGCAAATTACATGTCCTAGAGGCGAACATAACCACAGATTGTGATTTAATATGTAAAGACTTCTGTCACCAAATAATGACGCGAATTTCGCAGGTCCCTATGATAAGTCCCGAGCAACATTTCACACTGTTTATGGTTTTAGAGCAAATATGTAGACAAAAATCAAACTTTATCAATAACGTAAACCTAAAAATAGCACGTTATTAAAGTTGTTATTATAAATTTGCAAGTGTTTTGTCATTTTACAACTCCATTGTAAAACGTGATTGTGATACGTCCACGATTATTCTCAAAATTATCATTTCCCACTGCAGAAGTATTTCTAACAAATGTATGCAATGATGGCAGTATTTTAATAGGAAGACCCTGTGATAAATAAACGCAAAATAACGAGTAATATAGTCCTTAATTTTACACTTACTTTTTAGTGTAATTTAACAACTAATTTTTACAGTCAATAATTTATACATTTCTGTGTTTATTAAGTATTTGTGCCGATTTCCGGATTCGTAGTAATTGTAGTGTAAAGTTACGCCGACTGTGACTACATGACCAAAAAATTAGCAATTATGTTTATTTTTTAATTTATATGTTTTTAGAGTGGACGCAAAATGAAGCTTTGTGTATGAAATGTATAGTTCTAAGAGTGTTAAAATGACAGAGGGAAAACATTATCCGGAACTTCATAAATGCTTGTTTTATCGCTAAGCTTGATAGCCACGTGCAGGTTTACGACCATATGCACATAGTGATACTGCTGCTGGAATATGCGTTCTTTCCAAGTTTTAAATTTTTTTTTAAAATCAGTTTAAAAAAAGCTACATTGGTAGTTCAAATGTGCTTATTTCTAAAGTGGTCGATGAAATTTCCTATTTGTTATGCTCATGGTTTACGAACACCGACTTTACTTCCTATTTTCAACTTCTCGTCGTTTCCAAGGGAAGTCGGTGAAAAGACTCGCGACGAGAGCGGGGGGAAAAAAGTAAAAGCGTCGTGAAATCCCATCGTTCGCGAAGTGCAGTTTAACAACTGCGGCAAAGACTCGAAGTTAGGTGCGGCGTTCACAATCCCCCCCCCCGCCCCCCACGGGCCCGTCCTTCGCAAAGATGGCGTCGTACCCACAGTCAGAGCGCCTTGAGCACGCGCCATAATCTGCGAACAACAGCGCCAGTGGCACGAGGTAATACCCTCCTGGGCGGCATGGTTGCCCTGCCTGAATGCTGATGGGGAGACTGAGGATCCGTCCATAGCCACCGCAGAGAGAGTCGAGTATGTGGAGGATACACCCTCCTCCCTACCCCCCACACAAATAAAACTTATTTCTCCTGGACCAACACACACTAGGAGCTCCCATCCACGTTAGCAGATTACAAAACTACAGAGGTTAGGTTAGGTTAGTGGGCTTTATGTCTCTTCCACAGCGGAGGTCATCATAGACGTTAGCTACAGAGCGTTCACTTTGAAGGACCCCGTTTTCAGCAATTAAAATATTTAACAAAATAAACGTTACTGTTACCGTAAGCGTATGTGGCTTTGGACATAAGAGGTCACTTTCGAACATTAAAAACCAATTATTTCCGCATGTGTGGCTGCCCTGAACAAAGAAATTGACATGCGACAGGTTTCAAATAGTAAATATCCACAATATATTTAATTCATATTTACTCACAGTTGACAATAACGGAAAATAAAACCAGCATAAAGGTGTTCCAATGTCACACCACGTGTACGAAATCACCTCTGCTTACGGTACCTCAGAAGTTAACTATTAAGTACAGGAACTTTACACAATGTGTTTTGTATAGGTCATCCACAATAAAGTGAGCACTGCATAAAGTTTTCTTTCGACCGTTTTGAAGTTATCTTTACTATTTTCAACATGAAAACTTCCATGTAACTAAAAACCAGCATAAAAGTTTCAACACTCTCAAAAGTTAACGTATATTGGCCCAATATAGCATATCTTTAATTAATTACAAGTTCTGGTGAGTGCTCAGTTTAAAGTGAACAGCCTATACATATACTATCTGTGATTATATTAAAAAACTAAGAACTACAACAGAGTGACTGTGTTAAAAATTAATAATTACGGCGGTAAATGTGTTCACTTTACTTTGAACAACAAACAGGTTGTCCAGAACCAAACGCACAACATCATGGGTTAGTTTGGAGACGAAAATGTAAGTGGCAAAATGTTGTACGACGACAATTTACATGCACAATGTGGCAACACTGCACAGATAAAGTCATCTTGCGCTCCACGTCCATATTTTCTTTATGTGTGTTACGTCAAGCAAATGCAAAATCATGGTTGTACTGCTCGGGATTTTAACCTGCACTTATAATATGCAGGCTCGAACAGCATTAATAAGATAAGTAAGAGTTCGCTATGGTGGAAGGCGAGCGCGCTAGCCTCTACATAACCGCGGCCGCTGTGAATATGAAGCAGCAACTATGTACGGGTATCTGGTGATGCAATTCGTTTATCTTAACTTTCTATTTCGATAATATTAATTTTGTTTAGTAAAATAACGGATTATTACCACTTTTATTAATAACATATCATTTTATCCTCACAAATTAAACACATTATAATGAAAATACATCTTAATAATTTCAAACACTGTGTATTAATTTTATTTCAACGTGATTATATTCTGTTATTTACTGACATACTAATTCCAACCTTACTGATGTATTTTATATTGTGTGAATTTGCTGCATTACATTATGTTTTCACGTGTACTGCATCGACGTTTGTTAATTTAAAATATTGGTTTTTACTAATTAATTGTTAGTACTATGGGGTAGGTTTTCCAATGGCGGGTAGTTATTTATGTGACACATTAATATTTTTTTACCTCGTGCAAACTGGAGGCATCTTTACAAATCAAACACAACTTTTGTGAAAGTGATATTTTTACACCACGAAGCTATACTCTCAGTGACGTGAAATGTGTTTTTTAAATGTGACGACACTAATAACCTTTGGTGCATACAAATTTCGTTCCACATGGACCATTACTTTTTCCACCATTATTAAATGTTTAGTTTAAAGTAGAGTACAGTCTAATTTTCTTTAAAAATTCATAACTTTTAGATGGTTGGTAATCAGATTATACAAGATTGATTTATTTGGTAGGTCTTAGGCTTGTCTATCGTCCAACTCATTATTGGCGTCTACTCCCGGAACGTCCTGTGTATGTGTGTGTGTGTATATGTATGTGAGGGTGTGTGTGTATACACACATGTACAGAGAGAGACTCGTGTTTGTAATTATAATTCATATTTTCCTTGTTTATTCATGGCGAATAATACATTTTATTAACTGGATGACTGTGTTATTTGCAATAAGCTTGTTTGTTTAATATGAAATTTTTTTGTATGATTTATAACAAATTCGTAAATTACGTTCAGTAATAGCTGTTGAGTTACAATGGCATAAAGTACAATATTTATGTCATGCACGGTTACGTGATCTACATATTCTAAGCAACTGTTTCTTAGCAGGAAAAGATGTAGCACGTTCGTGTATTGGGATGAATTATGTAACAATAACGTTGGCTTGAGGACCTAGTGATTATTTTAATTAATGCGGGTACATTTTTTATTTAAATATATATTTGCAAGAAATTCTATTAGTAATATTAGGTATAAATTTTCTGATTTGCGAAGATATTCCTCACAAACTTAATATCTTGTTATTAAAAAGTGGGAATAACTGGCGGTTATAATATGCGGTGTGGTTTCCTAATAAAACTTACATTTTAAAGTACTATAGGGAATGTAATTTAATAATGGGACACTGTATTTACAAAGTTCATAACAAAAGCTTGAATGCGTGGCATAAATAATAGACGAATATGTAAGTACAAAATCCGTCAGAAACTAAAAGCTTCTTTGAGTACATTAAAGTTATATAGCTCAAACTCTTTCCAGCGTTGCTTTGACAAAACTGCGCTTTTTATTGCTCGTACTCTTAACGTTCATCTGGTTACGATTTCTCGACAAATGTGAATGATATTAGAATCTCAGTTTCAAATGGATGTATTTATTTAGTTCCAAATTGCTTCCCTCGTCTTGCATATATTTCACGTTAGACTTGAGTTCCCCTTCCCGCTCTCTATTTATTTTTACTTTTTTTTTTCTTTCAGTGTACAATTTTTTTTATCCTGCCGTTTCTCATCTTCTGTCGGTGGCAGGTTCACGAGTACACTATCTTTGTCTCCACCCTTTCTTACAAACGCTCTCTTATTCCGTCCAGCCTCGGGTCTCCAGCGCTTATGACGTAGGCAGCCTGGATGTCGCCAAATTTATAAGCCGTCCTCGCTCTCGGGAAAACGGAGGAGTAAATACCTACTAAGTTTAAAGTTACTGGCTGGTCATGTTCTCTCGTCTAAGCTCATCCAACAAATATGTTCCGTATGTGAACGTACGTGACGTAACACATAAACGGTGTCCAGAAACGACCGTATAACAATTAGGTTACACAACGCGAATCCTGACCACAATTAGAAAATAAAATGTTAGCGGCAAATTAAGGATCTTATGCCGTACTTAACCAATATCATTATTACTTCCTGAACTGTAGAAATTGTTTTCTTTTGCCTAAAATTATATGTATACGTGACTAAATAAACACGGTTAAGGGGACGATAGACAGCAATTATCACCATGTCATGTTTTTATTTTTATATTTGTACCAGTCATTTTTCTCCTTTTTTAGACACAAAATAGGTGACCAAATTTTCCTCTTATAAAATGTTTTTATCTCGCATAGTTTTTGCGTAATGGCTCGTTGAAGATAAAATTTGCACGCTTCCGTTTTTAGGACGACACTAATACCAACTCACGTACCCAACTGGAAAAAAAATTCACAGTGAATAACGATGTTGTAGACTATAAGTTTAGCTATGTTAAACCACAAAATAGAATATTTTTGTATTTAAAAAAAATATGGAATTTTTAAAACTTATATTTTAAATTTCAGCATTTATATTTAAATACAAAAGTTTTCATGCTTCGTTTTTATGTACTGTACGTAAACTTGTAGCCTGCGAAGTTTTTGTCCAGTGTGAATTTTTCCGTTTGGTATGTCAGTTGGTTTTAGTGTAGTTATTAAAACGGAAACATGTAAATTTTGGCTTTAACAAGCCATTCCGCGAAAACTATTAGAGATAAAAAATTTCATTAGAGCATAATTTAGTCACATTTTGTGTCCAAAATAAGGAAAAATTATCTGGGTCAAATATAATAATAAAAACATAGTGATGAAAATTGCTGTCCTGCGCGCCCTTAATGAATGCAATTAAAAATACCGTATGTATGCCAATAATGAAGTACAGGGTTCATGTATAAATTATGTAATTATTATATTTCCAAACTTTTATGGAAATTTACTTGGTTCGCTATGACATCCGATCCTCCAGATGTTGTACGAAGACAATTTACAAGTGCATAATGTAGCAACATAGCATGCAGAAGTTCCTTTCTGGCACTCCACGTTCAGGAACGTCGAGTAAACGTAGAATCATGTTTGGACTGCTTGGTATTTGAACCTGCGCCTATGATATGATGGTCAGAGACGTAGTAGTAACATAAGTACGATATCTGTGTTGCGCAAGAGGGGACTAACTCCGTACTGTGTTGCCATATTTTTCGTCTCGAATTTTTCCCAGGATTCGCGTGGTAGGTTTATTATACGGTCCTTTCTGAACATCCTGTGTAGTTCAGCAGAGCGAGGTACCACGGTGGAGCGTTCGGGAGGATTCGTGATCGGTTACCGGCTCGAGCAATCCTGATTTCGGTTTCACGTGGTTTCCCGGAATCTCTTAAGGTAAATGCTGGGATACTTTCTTAACATATGCCATGGCCGCTTCCTCTCCCTAGGTCCTGTAATTGTGTCAAGTTGGATGCAAACCCTCGCTAGTGACCTCACTGTCGACGAGACGCAAGGGTCATTTACATTAAATACAATTAATTATCAAATATATGTGTCGAATAAAATTTCAGTATATAATTCACTTTAGCAGACATCATGATTACATATAAATGAATATATTGCACATGAAGAAAAATTTTACCAAATATTGTACCAAAAATTATAGTCTTTGCTTCTTATAGCATGCCAACAGTTTTTAGTGGGTCTTTAGATTTTTGTACAGTTCATCTGCCAGTGCTTTAATTTTAACAGAGGCAGTCAATAAAACAGTCCTCTGCATTAATATATACATTAAATTTAAGTACAATATTATGTATCCATATTTTGAGTCTGTGAAATATAACAACGAAACATTGGTGTTCATAATAATTGAAAGGAATTTGTTGGTACGGTATGTCTTATGAAATTAATATTAAGTTTTTACTAAATTCTAGACACACTTTAAATATGATTTTTTTAAACAAGAATTTTCTTAGAAAATTAAGGAAGGCAAATGTACTGGTTTCTCACTTTCATAAACTAGTTTTCACAATTACTATTTTTAAAACTATATTTTAGATTAACAAACGCCTGTGATTGGCTCTCAGTGTATGTTACACAACAAATGACTATTCCGAGTCAATAAGTTTGGTCTGTCATTATTATTTATTCAGAGAATAAATAAACGTTTATGTGATCCATATATGTTATTTTGTGATTTGGTTTGAATGTCACTTTAGTTGCAACACTTCACGATTCAATTACTGTTCAAATTACGTACACAATTATGTAGTAAACGATATAGTTCACATTTCTGAACAGTGAGGCAGGTAGTCTTTGCTGTTTCTGGTTGATGGTAGCTCTGAAATGTTCTGCTGAGACTCGGGGTTTTGCCAGAGAGCTCCTCTGTCTCCTTTATAAGAAGTGAGAGGTGTTCTCTCGATCATCAATTATAAACTTCACGTTCAGTCAAACACAGTAGTCAACGATATAGCGTATAGATATTAAGGGAAGAAATATTCTTCCCATGTCAGCGAAATTATCTAGTTTACCTTACTCATACCCTTGTTTCTTATAGTTTTGTATCAAATCAAGCTGGCGAAATCTTTTTTTTTCTTAGTTTTGTTTTTTGTTGAAATACTTTTAGTAGGCTACTCTGCATTTCTATTAGTTTTATATTTCTTAGAGGTATTGCAAAATTAATTACACACATTGCGAATAATTACCTACTTTTTGCAGAAGATAAGAATCTCGAATCTCAACAATACTAATGGAAAATGGCAACACGTATTGTAAATAATACCTATTCTTTGGTACACACTGCCCATTCTAAAATAACAAATCGTGTGAATTTGTGTCGTTATTGTGCTCGCTTATTGTAGTACAATTATAACTGATTCATGTTTCAGGTTTTACTAATGTTGAGAACAATTATGTCGAGAATCACAATTTCTCACATACTTGTGACTAAAAAAATTATAATACCATTTTGTTTTTTATTGTAGACATAAGCGAACTTTTATTTTCGTTGGTAATGCTTCCTTAAATTTGAACCCCAACATATATTTCATAATACGAAGATCATGTAGGCATTTTACTCAAGTTCTCTAGGGATTCTTGGTGAAGAGAACATTTAGTTTGGTTTATTGTTCTACTGTTCGTTTCGGTTTGTGAAACTGATGTATTCCAAATTACATTTTCAATTAATGTTGTAAATCTTGCATGATTATGAAGAGAACAGTGCTTCAAAAACTATATCAGTATTTCAAGTCCTGTCATTACAGTTTCACAATAACAATGTTGAATGCTCGTGATATGATTCCTGTCATAATTTGTCTATGCCTGGAAAAATTGTTATTGACATAAGCAAACAGTTAAAGAGCTTTTCTCTAGTTTAAATTTAAAAAATATTAAACTCAAAACAAAAGATAATTTAAACGCCAGAAGAAATATTTCGCTGTGCAACAGCCATATTACTACGGCACGAAAGAAAATCATCCTAGAATTTATGGAAAAGTTAGTAATTAATCATAAGTGATTTACCATTTTCGTCAAAACTTTAACGAGCACTGCAAGCTGCAATGTCAAAAACCAAAGGGATATTAAATTTGCGTAGTAATATTAACTAGGCAAAATGTCATAACCACGGCTCCGATGACTGAATTTTATACAACAACTACATTTCTATCCATGGCTCGCCCGTATTGTATATTTATAGAATAAGTAATATTAATATTGTCTGCAGTATACTTCAAAATAAAAACAAGAAGTTACCAGTATAACTGATAAGCCTACTTTCCTGAAAGTGGGTGCAAATTTACCCCGAAAGTCAATCTAGGAATATTAAATTATAAAATTAGTTTAGTCATATTATTAAATAAGTATACTAAAGATAAGTCAGATTGCTAAGTAATATGCGAGTAACCTGTCTAAAAAATGGGAATTTTTTTTTAAGATGTCTTACTATCATAAAGATAAAAAATAGCCGCCATTTTCAAAATAGTAGAGACTGATGAACGAAACATATAAAAGTTAAGTCAGTATATGTGCACCAATTTTGGTGAAATTCTGAAATGTATATCGTAGGATATGTAATGCTAGTCTAGAAATATGAAAATGGCCACCATTTTCAAATTATAAACACGGGATGAACGAAACACAGAAAAGACAAGTCAGATTTGTATGTAGTATATGTGTTCTAAGTTTGGTTAAATTTTTAAAAATGTTTACTAAGATATATAATATCTGTGCTGAAAATATAAAAATGACCCCCATTTCGAAATATGACCAAAGGAAAAACGAAATACACAACAGTAAAGTCAGCTTTGTATGTAGTGTGCGTGTACAAAGTTTAGTGAAATTCTGAAAAATATTTCCCAAGACATATGATACTATGCTAAAATATACTAATGGCCACCTTTTTAAAAGTATGAACAGAGGACAAATGTAATACAGAAGATTAAAGTCAGATTTGTCTGCAGTATATGTGTACCAAGTTCTCTGCAAATATGTCATTCTGGAATCCTCGGAGTACAAGGCTTGCTAAATTAGTGACATTAAAGCCATCTGAAGGAGTAGAAAAGGAGTAGCCTATATATAAACCTGTAAAAACTGAAGACGCAATCTGTTAACCTGTGAATTGTTTCAGCATCATCAAATCATCTGGCATACCACTTCACAAGAATATACTAATGGGTACTCGTATACGTTACTGCCAACCTTACCTGCCAAAACTCCTCAACAGAACTCTGCAAGTGAAAGTTTTGCAAAATAAATTTAATTCATGTGCATTTCTCACTGGTTGTGCTCGGTGTTAATTAATTTTCGTGCCACGTACACAACTTAAGCTATTCGACAATCCAGTCGAGTTTTAAAAAATATATATAGATATATAATTTCCCCTCAAGGTTTGTTTTCTACGTTATTGTACATAAGGCTTAGGAACAGTCGGTTCTCGCATGGACAGCCGTTGCCTACTCCAGAGTAAGGTCTTGATTATCCTAACACTTAATGGCTAAGCCACTAATCTTTTGAATGTAATATAATGTAACCAATTTAATAAATATAAATGTTTGCTAGTAGTCTGAGAGGTACTTTCAACTTGACCAGTTTTTATGTTTAAAAGTCATTATACACAATTTATTTGTCTTCATAAGAATTGGTGGTTGTTTCACAAAAATATAAATTTATTTGTAATTTTTTACATCAAACGTTATGTAAAATAAAGTGATAATATGAAAATATTTAGTAAAAAGAAGTGATAGAGATTAAAAGAAGAAGAGAATTAGAACTTGTAAATGTTTGTCAAAGTACTGGCTAGTAGATACCATTTTTTTTTTTTTTAGTTTACTAAAAAAAGCAATTTTTCTTGTGCACCGTAAGTATGCCTTATATTCACACTGCACTCGCAGGTCGCCGTTATCGCAACGTGACATTGCTCGCCTTCCGTATACGGCAGGGCCACTCAGGCGTGAAGGACGAGCTTAAGGTCCACTCCCCCCCTCCTCCTGGGTAGGATTTTTACAATTACGCTAGATAGAATAGTGAGATGTGATCCAGATCTCCTCTTAACCATTAAATAAAAACAGCTTTAATAGATCGATTTTGAACTTTAAAATCCAATCATTCCCAGGGGAGGGCACCCGGATCTCCCGGTTTATTGGGAGTGATTGGTGTTACTTTATAATTTTCCCAAATTTGTCAACGCATTTTTCATTGGTGTATTTGAATGAAACTGAAGTTCATTGTCACGTATAACGTAATCTAGTAATAAAACTATACAACAAATTTTTTAGCTTTATGAAATTGACTCTTGAGTTATGGGTCCCCTTTCGAAAAAAAAATGTCCGTGTGCGGTCTTGTGAGTGTCACATACCCACTCTCACTTCCAAGGTTCCTTTTAGTCGCCTTTACATCCACTGTTGCCGTCCGTTCCACTCACACTCATCAGAGAATCCCACACAGTACCCTGCCTTTCTGAGCAACAAAGGAGTGTTTACATTCGATGCAATAGTATTCAGATAATTCTATACACCACCGATCATCCCGGGTAAATATGCATTAGTAGGACCATGAAATTTAACCCGAAATGAATTTTGCTCCTGTTTGTTTCAGTGTCTTACGTTCCAGTTCTTATTTTCATTGTCAGTGATTCGAGCGGCCACGGTGGCAGAATGGTCAGACCATCCGCCTCCCACCAAGGCGACTCGAGTTCGATTTCCGGCGGGGTCGGTCCCCGGATTTTCGCATGTGGTAATCGTGCCGGACGATGCCATTGGTCGGCGGGTTTTCTCGGGGATCTCCAGTTTCCCTTGCCCTTGCTTCAGGGCAATGCTCCATACTCACCTCATATCACCCCTCACCAGCGCTAAAGACCTCGATTTTAAGCTCTGACCAAAATCCCTCCCTCGCTCAATCACTCAGTGATTGGATGTTTTATCACTCACGTGTATTGAGGTTCTATCAGCAAATCACAGACCTATGATGTTGAGGTAACCTTATTGTGACTGTCACAGTCAAATGTGATACGTCACTTCACAAAGACACTCTGTCAATAATCACGAAGTATAACTGTAGATGTGCACGTAATGCACTAATACAAAGTGGGGCAAAATTCTTTTCGTGGAAAGTCCATGGCCCTAAGCATAAATATTTTGACGGAATGAGGGGAAAGCGTTCCAACTTACACAGCGCGCCATCTTAGATGGCTAGTGACAGCTACTGAGTGAAGGGCACATTCAAGGAATTCAAGCAACAAGCCGTTGCAAAAACACCCACTAGGCTATAAATACCGGAATGAAATTGACCTATTTAAATTAGCCATTCGAATATTATATGCAACACATTCGAGCTCGTTACCCGCCAACTTACACGGCGCGTGCTGTACTCATGCAAAAGGTGGCGAGAGGGTTTAACGGCTCTCTAACAACAAAGTATTAATAGACGATGAGGGTGGAGTGAGGGCAAGTGATAAAACAACATCCATGCCAGATCAGGGACGCGAACCCAGGACCTCTCGCACCGTATACCGGCGCGTAACCGACTATGCTACGAACGCCGGCTATTTCGGTTTAAAAAATGTGCAAGACGTCCAGTTTAGTCTCAGAATATGTGGGGTAGTCGGTTGTCTGTGTGTTTATAAGGTATTTTATTCTTGAAAATGACAATCAATTATTCCAAATGTTGTGTCAATAACGGAATGCTTGAAAGTTTCAAAAACTCCAAGGAAGTCATGCGGTCTCTGTTCGTAAAGAAGGAAACATCAATCAATTTTTAAGTACAATTCTTTGCGGAAGGGAAAGCATATGTAGTCGAACAAAACTAAAACATCCAAATATGTAGATCTCTAATTAAAATAGCATGATACTAGCAACTACATTCATCATTTTAACGATAAAAATGAAATGCAAAATGACACTTGAAATACTAAATACCAATCTTAATATGGGCGTGAGCCGTATTGAACTTTACACCCCCTGCCCGTTTCTTTTTCACCCCTATCGACCACTCAGGCAACAACCATACAATAAACCCACAAAAATCGCCGTATAATGAATGTCGAGACATAAACCTAGCTTCTTAACGAAGTTTGTCTGGTGAAAAATATCAGACTGGAAGGAATGGAAGTGTGAGAGAGTTAAATACGTGAAACAGACTTGCTTTGTAAGAGCCAACATGAATAGAAAAACGAGAGGAAGACTGCCGTTCCACGGTGGCATTGACACCTTCCGTCAGAGTACTAAGTTTTCTTATGCCGAATGGAAAATGTTGAGAAGAACAAGCATCAAAATGAACGACTTGCTCCAAAAGACGAGAAGGGAACGACGAAACGTTCTCAAGTTTTGCTCTGTTGAGAGAAATACATATATTTTTAGTAAGTTTTGATGCCTTCCACAGAGAAGAAGGCCATAATCAGCACGTTGTAAAACGTATACGGAAAAGAACTGTAAAACCTAGAAGGGAAAAATCGAGACATATAATATAACGTTGGCGGTAATGCGTACTACAAAACAAAACCATTCAGACACATAACAAAACAAATTGATACGAGTACTGGTACTCTGAAACATTTTAAACGTATATTTATAGAAGGCAATGAACCGAAGATCCTCACATAAAATAATGAAGTGTTAAAGTTACACTACGTTTAATTTTTGGTTGTCAAAAAGTTAATATTATTATACTGGCAGCGCATTGCACGTGACACGAAAGCATAACTTTTTCTACTTTGTAGAGTTCTACACTATGTTCACAAATATATCTCAATAGGTTGTAAGGTGTTTGGCCTGGCCCACCCTTAACAAATTTCCAAATTCATTCCTTATGTGTGATTGTAGTAACTCTTTTGGCTTAAAAGTAAAATAAACCTAAACTTAATTCTCGTAATTTAAAGGATGTTTACATGAATATCTCCCGGCGTCAGTATAGGTCTAAGGGAGTCCCGAGGTGCTTTATGAGAATTGGTTT
>PNEQ01071690.1:0-55098 GCA_003012365.1 Medauroidea extradentata
TAAAGTTTAGGCCAAATGACTTTTAGGGCAAGTGACGTTTAGGTGAAGTGACGTTTAGGCCAAGTGACTTTTAGGGTATATGACTTTTAGGGCAAGTGACGTTTAGGCCAAGTGATGCTTAGGGCAAGTGACTGTAGGACTGTATTGAAATTTTAGGGCATGTGACTTTAGGGCAAATGGTTTTTAGGGCAAATGACGCGCTTCGAAGTTTTCCTGTCCCTACAAATAAGTCAAAGTCCAACTGCGGAAGTGACACGACCTTAAAATTGTTTTAATTCTAGGTTACGCCCACAAGAAAACACGAATTTTCAGGTCCGTAGCCACTGGTTGTAGAGTTTAGCAGCGGATGTAGCTGGGGTAGATGTCCGGGATCTCGTTGAAGTGTGCGTCGCTGGTCGCAGTGCGAGCTATGGATCGATGATGATACTCCAGGCACGAGTACACGCGGCTCGCCCGTGCAACGTAGATGACGCAGGCCAGTAACCCCCTCCCTCCAATCCGCATCGCGGCCCAACACGGCAAACATACAAACACGCTGTTTAAGGGCGAGTGTTGGATAATTTGCTGCATTTTTAGTTTTCCAGCCATAACATCTATTCAAGCTGAATTATCAAAATTCTCTCTTTGACAAGACTTATGACATGTTCTTGATAAACTGCTAGACGTAAATAATAATGGAATCTTTCATAAATTTGTCATGCAGAATCATTGCAAGGAAATTATAGGTTAACTTTCAAGAATGATTACAAGTCAAATAGAAGATGAACATATAACACTATTATGATCTCGAAAAGTCTTCACAAATATCTTCTATGCCTCAACATTGCCACATTTACCAAAAATATCTCGAAACAGAAGTTATTGTAAACAATCGATAAATAAAATTTAGCACCTAGTCCTCCCATGCCCTCCTGTTTCTATACTGTCTTCGCGATAATTATTCTTTTAAGCTTGGACAAGAGAAGATATCACTAATCTGTGTGATAGTTTTTTATACAATGATTTTGCCGCGGTAGGGAAATTTTTTCGAGATGAAAAACTATACGTTTTTCTTAATAAGTCACTCAACACAAATCTTTAGTTACATATCGTGGGTTTAATGCTACAACTATAGATAACCGTGAAGCTGGAGACATTGAAAATTGCTTTTGCCATACGCATGTTTATTTGCAGAAATGCAAATTAGCGATGCAAAATTACGGCTAATTAACACATGCATAAATATGTACAAATCTATGGGAACAATCATAAGGGTTGTGTAGACATTTGCAGGTAACTTAAACTTGGGTTACCAAGTTCTTGTACTAAGCTGACGATATGTACAGTAGTTAGCAAAAATGTACTGCATTGAAAAAAATTGTTGCGACAAAACTTCCAAACGGATTTTTTATACCTGCTTTCGTTTAGATGGCAAAAATGGGTAGTAGAAATTTCATTCATGGGGCAGTTGTGAGGATTTTTAGAAGTTCACGCACAATTACAAAATGCCAGCGTCATAACGAATGAGTGAGAGAATGAAAATAAATATATTTGCTAAATGGCTTGAGATATTGAGCTACTTGTACTTTAAATTAAAAATTTTCACAGTTGCATTAAGATTCAAGATGTTTTTATGAAAATGTTGCTATGTCAGTGTTGACCGATGAAACAGTGAGAAAATAACTGATCTTGACAACAGATTGAATAAGTGAGTATATTTATCTATGTATTTAACCAGTAGAAATTCTACTATTCAATCTGAAAATTGATAACTATAATTAAAATGTAAGATCAAAAATATTTTACATGATCTTAATCTACGTGTAATAGACAGTACACCACAATTTACAAAACAAGAATAGTAGTACTATTGTTGTTTGTTCGCTTTTTAAAATGAGTTATTCGTTTATATATGTCATTCTTAAATGGAGTGTACTCTCTGCATGATTTTATTGAGTTTATGGCATGATTTAGGAAGAAATCATAATTAGACTACAATAACGCAATATAAGGCAATTTTTGTTACTTTGCAATCTCTAATTAAACCAGTAAGTTTATTTCGCTGACTCAATCTGTAGTTACTGAAAGATTCACAATGGAGCAGATTCTACTTATTTCATCAGTGGAAAATCAATGAAAATCTGTGAATATTCACTATTTCAGTCTAGAGTACATATTACTGATTTGACCTGTCAGTAGTTATCTGGATTGAAACAATCTTTTGTAACGAAAATGTTAATATTTGTCTCAAAATTATTTTGTAGTGATTTTACAACTGCCGCGTGATAATAATGTCAAAAATTGGTTTCATATACCTCAAGACACTACTAGTACCCATCTCCTTAATTTCCACGAGAAATAACCACAATAATTTTAATACTTCCTTATTGTAGTTGCCGTGAAAACATGTGCCACGGAGCTTGAGTTGGAAAACCAATTCGTAAAAATTTAAATTACACACTATGCAACTTAAATGCGTTTATAAATAAATGAGAACTGCAACACAACTTTAGAAATTAAATACATGATTTGCGTCTAGCCTTGGAACTGTTATGCATTTCGTAGGCCCAGAAGCGAAGAAGCAATAAGACTACACTGATGCATGCGCCTTGCGCCCTATCGCTTCTAAGCGCTGGGCACTCACCTGCAAAATGGCATATTAAAGCCCAAATTGGCATAAAACGGTTTTATTCAATAAACCAAAACCATCTGACGTACAGAAATGAAATAATTCACTCTGAAAACAGTGTCATGGGCTACGTTTTAAGACATGTACAAAAACACTGCACTGAAATTTTTCGTATTAAAAAAATGCAGAAAATTGGTGATTTTTTAATATCAATTCGCAGAAATTTTTTTAAAAATACAAAAAAAATTCAGTTCGTTTTTTTATGCATGTCTAGATGTAGCGTGTGACAATGTTATTCAGTGTAAATTATATATTATATCTGTAAGTCAGTTCCTTTTCCTTTCTTGTATAAAATTGTTTTATGCAAATTTGGACTTTGACACGCTACTATACAATAATTATGATAACTAGAATATTTTCGTCACAGTGAAAACTAGTCATAATACACGTATATTAAATAAACAATATCTCGTACAAATAAAACATTACTAAAACAATATAAATTTTGCAGGGAACCCTCCGTAAACCCGTGAAATTTCCAGGCCTGTCTTATTTTATAGTAACATTATATATCAACGGTGTTTAGGCAAATGATCACGCAAACCCTGCTGCAATAAAATTTCTTGCTTTTAACCGTACTATTCAATTAATCATTAACTTTCTAATGAATGTTTTCAGAAGATTTGGATTTCATTTGTTATGATAGTACAAACGATATACAGAGTCTCACAAATTAACAGTGTCTCAATTCAACTTTAAAATATGTTACTCCACTATAGATTCTAACTTTTTGCCGAAACACCATCGATATATATATATATATATATATATATATATATATATATATATATATATATATATATATATATAGCAGAACGATCGCAACGGCTCTTACAATAAAAATACATCACATCATGCACAGAAACATTTTCGTAGCCTTAAACCGTGCTGGTAAGAATGCAACAACAAATTCAATACATGTTTCGTCATTGAATAAGTCTAAATAAAATGAAGAAATAAGGCATACATTTATCTTTAGTTTAAAAACTTTGTTTCAATAATTACCTCATAATTATTGGTAAGTGTGATGTATGTATCACTTAATCTCAACGTAACGTGTTTTTCCAGAGAGCTATGATTACATATTTTAGACAAGTGTTTCTAAGCAACTAAAATAGGCGACAAACTAAGAAATCCCAACATTGTCTGTGATACCGTAACCTTGAGGATTGGTTTCAGTAGCCATATTGAAATATTTAATTTTTCACTTTTAGGAAATTCTGAGAAGAAAAAATAGAAGTTCGCTATTATAGCACCAATTCTATTTGCTTGGCGCTATAGTAAAATCATGGCAGTTAACTATAACTTGTATTTAGGCCACAATCAGTCGAACAATTGTTTTTTTAAATATTCTTGATTATTTTGACACATTTCAACCAAAACATGTGTTAAAAGTTTAACCGTCATGCCTGTAATGTAGCGCAAGGTAAATAGAATTTGCGCCATAATCGCAAAATTTTTATTTTTTCTTCTCAAAACTTAAAACGAAAATCAAGATATAAAATAATTCAACATGGCGACTATAGCCGAGCTAAGGTTTGTTCTACTAGGTTAGAAAGAAAATGTGCTTTCTTATGGGAGAGTTTGCCACAGGGAACATTTCTGCCGCTAGTTTCGCTGATATCGTTAAGGGACCAGAAAAATATGAATCTGTAGTAAAATTAAATTTAAATAGGCTTGGAAAAGACAGAAGTCATTTGACTTAATCTTAAATTGAAAATAAACCAATTTCGCGTTTTAAATCACCAACTTTACCGATACCAGCCCTCAAGCGGCAGACATTTTCCCAGTGACAATATTTAACATTTATCTTTCGCCTGTAGTGGAATTAACCTTGGCCGAGCCTTAAAATGGTACATCCGTTGGCACCTTGGATATTATTTTAAATTACATTTCTATAGCTTTTGTTTAAGCTTTAATTTTAAACAGTTGGCCATGATAATACTTAGAATATGACTTACCAGTAGTTCTACACAACAATAATGCAGTCGTTCCATTCATTTAGCTCATGGAATGGCAGAAAAAAATTTTTTTAACTCAGCTACTCCTGCACTACAAAACCAATGAATCACACAATTGAATTATTCTACTTGAAACTGTCCACACTACAATTTTCTACGCTTTACCATTCAAGTACTTACGGTTGTAATTTGTTCCGTGCTGTTGGAGAAATTTATTACTTCTTTCCTGATAGCTGTTTTAATATTGTGTGATGTTTGACTCACTTACAGCTCGGGGTCTGGAAACAAGTAGACATTTTATGTTTGGGAGATAAGCCACTGATTTTTTACACTGCAGAGATTATTTTCTCTGTTAGAGCCGTAAAGACCTCGTTGAGAGAGACGTTTCTTATTTGCGATCCTTACAATACTTATCAACTTAAAAAAAAAAAATCGTGACGTACTAAAACTGAATATTTCAATTAAGGTTGCGAAGCTATTTAATTAACTGAAACTGCGTATTTGAGTAAGCGGACTAGCTTTAAATTGACGAAGACAATTAACCTCATGCGCAATATTTGGAACTGCGAAATTTGTAAAATCGCAATACCTTCCCAATATTTCCAGGGCGGGGACACCCACGTTCGCAGTTTCGTCCTGCCAATGGGTTCTCTGTCGCGCGTTCGCCCACGGCGCGGGGGTGACG
Organism: Medauroidea extradentata; assembly: GCA_003012365.1. Taxonomy (NCBI): domain Eukaryota; kingdom Metazoa; phylum Arthropoda; class Insecta; order Phasmatodea; family Phasmatidae; genus Medauroidea; species Medauroidea extradentata. Next base: position 5,315 of record PNEQ01071690.1, read on the forward strand.
TGTGTGTGTATCTGTGTAGGCATACAAGCGAGTGGGTTGTAACCCACACTCCTCTACGGCGATGAACGTGTCCTAGCCCACCTACAGAGTACCCACTGGTGCCCACGTTTGCGAAATGTTCCCTCGGAAAACTACAGTAAATTTTAATGTTCCCGGTATGGCACCTGGATTCAGCGGATGGGAAATTGGTACAGACAGGAAAAATTCTCGGGTTCACTGACCTGAAGGCTAGCCTCCAAGAATATATGTGTATTCAAGCAGACAACATCTGATCATTAACTGCTCGCTGACACAATAAAATTGGTCCGCATTTAGTTACATTGTTATTATTGGCTTAGCTACTTCACGGTGGTGTAAAATAACTGTAGAGCCACGATTTTATGGCGAAAAGATTTTTGCAACATTTGGTTTCGATGCGTCGTGTGCACACCTGCAGCTCTGCTACATCGTCTGTGATTGGATGATTTTACTCTCACTTGCCTTGGCTAATTACAGACGTACACACTCACAATAATCTTATTCTGATTGGTACCGTCAAATGAGAAACGTGTTTGAACAAAGACACGCTGCCAATAACCTTGAAACAGAACTGCCGATGTGCACGTGAGACACTGAAACAAAGTGGGGCAAAATTCTTTTCGCGACAAAATCGTGGCCCTACAAATAAGTCAATGGCCAATTGTGAAAGTAGCACGAACTTACAGTTGCTAGGATTCTAGCTTGTGTCTGAAAGAAAACGCGAATTTTTCAGGTCTCTAGAAATAGGAAATCTAGAAACTAACTTTGAAAATCAGACGTGTCCACAGAATTTCGAAAATGAACTAAACATATTTTATATACAAGTTTGGTGAGTTACACGCGGATATGTAGTCACATTTAATTATAAAATTAACTGTATTTTTTAAAAAATCAGATTTAATATTCTTGTTTCATTCAAAATCAGTTTTCTCCCGCCAACCGTAACTTTCATTCACAACAAAGGCAGAGCAGTTTCTATTTATTTGATGGTGTGGAGTCACAAAACGATGCCTATGGCAATTTTACTATCATTTAAGATCACATAAATCTATGTACATACTATTAATTCAGAATTATAATTGACCATTTTTTCCTTTAGTAACAATAGCTATATAATATTAACCATGATTTGACAGTTAAAATTACGTACAACGACAAACCTGCCGTACTACATTTTCGTATGTATACGCAACATATATGTTTTAATTTTACTATCCTTTAAGATCACATAAATGTATGTACATAATTATAATTCAGAATCATAATTTACCATTTTTCCTTTAGTAACAATAGCAATATAATATTAACCATGATTTGACAGTTAAAATTACGTACGACAAACCTGCCATACTACAGTTTCATATGTATATCGCAACATATATGTTTTATCACTTTTCTGCAAAATCATATAAGGTGGAAATCTCTGGTTTTGAAAGTTTACTCCTCAAACCAATTCGAGATGGTACGCAGCTAAAAACTGCAACCCGAAAGAATAAGATAACATTTTATAAACATATATATGCCTAAAGAAAAAATAATTGGTACACTTAGACCCTAACTATATAAGCTTCGCGTATGACGAAACAATGGCGTATTAGATCAAACAAATATGTTTTTTTTCTGAACTGTATACGAACGCGTTAAACAGTGGCTTTGTTAGCCAAGAAAATTTTATAAGCGTTTTTTCTTCGTGTTCGTAAATTCAGAGGTACTACTCCCGAACGTGCGTTTCATCTTCACAAAAAAAAAGTTCGTTGTAGGCGTAAGTTAATGACAGCAAATTTCAAGCACTGGTTATTATTTTATTTCAGCCTACTCTGTTAACTGGAAACAGTGAATATTCACAGTTTTCAAGTGATTTTCAAGTGACTATAAAATTGTTGAAAATGCTCCATCGGGATCCTGCCAAAAACTACTGAATACGTCAGCAAAATACACTCAGTGAATCAATCAGATATATTCACTAATTGAAATAGTAACGCAATTTTTTTTACCTAGATATACCAAAATTGGGAAACTCGGATTTAACGTAATTGTGCTTTTAAAAATTATGTCATGAGCTTAAGAAGAACATGCGTAAAAAGAAATATCAACGAGAATTAAACTATTAACCTTCGATTCAACACACTAAAACTCAAACCACTAGCTCACGGCGAACACTCGCGAGTCATAATTCCCATTAAATAACAACTTGTTGCTGTTTGCTAGGGATGTGAGTTAATTTTGTAAGTAGTTTTCTAAATAAACACATTATAGTAAAATGTGAATTTTTCAAAGTACCGTAACTTCATAGTGAGAAAATACTAAAACTTAAATATCCGCACGACAACGCAAAAACCGACCAGCAAAAATACGTATTACTACACTATATACTGTGAATGTTACTATACGTGTATTTACGCTCTATCAAGAATAGTGGAAACACTTGTATACGATATTCAAAATACAAAATACAGAAAACTGTGTGAACCAATTACGTTCCTCTGCAAATATTACGGTTATTATAAAAATTAACTGCATAACTTAAAAAAGAATCAATTCAACTAATTGAAAAACATATTGCTGTTGTAAGTGATCTGCAGTCTAACACTCAGAAATATGTTTTACTGCAGACTATTTGCAGTAAAGTAAGCATTTTCGAAGTCTTTTTAAAATTTATATTAACCGCTAATAAGCACAGTTTATATTGGCCTCGCGCATTAATATTCCAGAGAATTGGAACTTATACACAGAGTTTATTATTCACGTTGCAATATATAAATAATTGTTACAATGTTTGATTGCAAGGAAAAATGCTGCAATGTCTAAAAAGTGCTTACTTTTACGCGGAGAATATATATTTTACAAGATAAATTTATGCAGCGTTATGTGACGAGTAACGCGCTGAAATTTATTCTGTCGTTGTAAACATATACTTCGCATTTCAGCTGACACTTTCAGCGTAATTTTGTTAACAATCAAACGACGTTTATGATTTTTTTTAGGAAGAGATGTAGTAAAGTGAGTATGACGCTCGCTAAAGTGTTACAATTTTAGAAATTTCACCGGTGCTCATGTCACGTTTCACTAATAGGTTACGACACTGTTGACCCGGGAACGTCCAGGAAGCAGGGGCACCGAGCTCGTAAACCTGCTGCTGTTTGTCTGCAGAGAATTGTCGCTCAGTCGACAAACCAGGAGCTGGCGGAAGGGGCAGAGGGGGCCGTGCAAATACATTACGCTGGACAAATAACAATCCCGGGCACGCCACCCCCCGGTCTGCCCCGACAAATAGGAATCCGTCAGGCAGGGTTTGCAGAAGTGAAGCGGAGAAGGAGGGTAAAGTAACCCCGCGTAGTATTGGTCGCACTGTGACTTCCTCAGCTTGGCGGAAATTTCCCGCGCGGACAAAATTAACTCTTCCAGAAAACACGTCAAGTGTTTTTGTGTTCATCTGGTTGAACGGAAGAGGATAGTAAAGACAAGAGAGTAACGTAAACAGGGAATTTTTATTCATTTGTTTATGGCACTGCGTCAGTCAGTATGTAGGATTTTTTTTTTATTTTTCGCTTTATTTTTTAATTCTAAGATGAAAAATAAGTAATATGCTATATAAGCGTGTATGCTTATTTTTTGTGCTACATTTCATGCGTCGCAGTTGAACGTTTAACGTCTAACCAGACCGTAATTTAAGCAAAATTTTATATTCTTAATTTGCTACACAGATTGCGGCCAAACATGCTAACATTTCTACTGACAAACATGAACTGTAGCGCTAGGTAAAAAGGAATTCACGCTATAATAGCATAATTAAAATTTTTCGTCTGAAAATTTCAAAAAAAGCGAAAAATCGTATAACCCAATGTTGCGGTGACACCGAGCGATAAGATTTTTTTTCTCGTTCTTATTTGCTTTTGCTGAGGAATAAAAACAAGGGCGTAACATAATGTCACAAATTATTCTCCCTATTTTGCCCACTTATAAGTAGACTAGTCCAATTTCAGCATTTGCAAATAATGACTGAATATGTTTGGAGAAGCTGTTATGAATAATTCGCTTTTAGATTTAATAAAAAAAATACTATAAACGGTTATGTACAAACGAAGTTAATTAGATAAGTTGTTCAATCGCATAGTTATTTCTAACTATTTTTTTGTTACTTCGGTACACACTGTTACAACGTAGTACTGAAACAATGTATTTATAAATTTTTTTTACTAGCTTTCTTGTCCGTTTGTCTGTTCGGTACAAATTTTGCAATCGATATTAAACTAACTTACGATGAGTTAAAAGTCCGGAACGTTAAACATAGCTTAGAACTGATCACGAAAATTCACATTTACAAGACTAAAAATCTAAAAATAATATTTAAACAAAAAATTTAATGTTACGGGATTTTAACTAAAAGGGCATAATAATTTATTATGTAAAAACTTGTGAAATTTAAAACGAAGAAAAGTAGGGTGCATGCAGTATAGATAACTGATGCATGAATTGTTCACCAAAGTTACTAATCATTGCAATGCAAATGATATGAACAGTTGTGCGAGTTTTCTCAAAGACAGACACTTTCTACACTCTGTTGCATGCGCCCCGCGTGTATTCGTTTTTAATCTTACAAGATTTTACATAGGATAAGATATTTTTCTAATTTTTAGTCAGTTTAAAAAACGTGTTGTATTAAAATAGTTTTTTTTTTTTAATATTACTAACCCGCTCTCTTGTCTGTTTATCTGTTCAGATACAATGAGCTACGGCAACAATGCGCTAGCTACATTAAACTTTTAAACACAGCTCAGAACTGGATGGCAATGCAACTTTCCTGTCTGTCTGTTCCGTGCAAATTATGAAATACATATTAAACTAATTTCCCAATAAGTAAGAGACTTTTAACTTATATCAGAACTGGATGACAATGAGATATGAGAGGACTAAAAATATAACAAATATGTATTATTTCAATAAAAAACACATATTTTGGAACATTTTTGATATACCACGTTAAGCTAACTTCCGGATTAGCTAGAGATTTGAAATATCAAACGTAGCTCAGAACTGGACGACAATACAATTTAGGATAATAAATAATGTAAAAAATAATAATTTAAAAAAATCTTTAGTTTTTTGGCACACCATTTATTTTAAACATTATGATCTTCTAAGATGTAAAATAAATACAAAAAAGAAAACAAGAAAAAAAGCGGAGAGCATGCGACAGATTATAGTTGCATGATTTGTTCACCAAAGAAACTAACTATCTGATAGCACTTCAAATGATATGAATTAATGTTTGAGTTTTCTTAACGTCAGCTACTCTCTACAATCCATACTATTACCTGTTGCATGTTCTTTTTTTCGTTTTAATACTTAAAAGTATTTTAATACAAGACATTAGTTTGTACGTTATTGTACTTTTTAAAACGCGGTACATAAAAAATTATTTATTATGGTTTGCACTGGTTTAACTTAATCAGTGATATTAAAATCTCATTGTAACGAAGTTCGGAATTTGTAACATTTACTAGAAAAGAAAAGTATTTCAAAATAAAGACTTTTAAAGTAAAACTACGAAGGGCTGAACAAATCTTCATTTGAATGTTCCCTGTGGTTTGGAGAGTTTTTAATTAAACCACGGGCAAAACAGTAATGTAGAAAGTAAAAAGAATATCCATAAAAATGAGAAGTAGGGAGAAATTATTTTTTCCATGTGACAAAAGGTTTTTTGTTTATACGAGAAGCGAGTTGAAAATTTATTTACCTTCCTATTGTGACTAATGAATCCTTACTGATAAACACCAATTTAACAGAAAAAAGAAATTAAATTTAGTACATCGCTAACTTTCCATAGAATACATATCTAGAAACCTCTGAGATGAAACTTGACACTCCAATACACGGTGAAATTTTTCTCCGTAGATGTACGGAATTCCCGATAAAAATTTATCCGGATATCTCCGTGAATTCACGGAAACTAATTTCCTAATCCAACAGAAATTTCCGTAAAACAGTTTCATCACACGGAACTGAGCCGTACTTACATGTCTATAATGCTACAATTGCATTTCTACAGAATTGCAGACTTACCGGTGATGAAATAAAACCGTAATATTTACAGATCTCTAACCCATAATTGTACGATTTTTTCCGCGCAAGTGTCAGCAAACTTGTGGACATATGACGTATGATTCTGAAGTGTATATTTACTATAGACATTTCCGTAATTAATTTTTACGAACACTTTTTCCGTTTATTGACTATACATTTCCATTAAAATTTAAAACTGTGTACATGAGAGTATTTCAAGTGTTACTGAATGCCAGTGGAATTTTTTAGTATGTTACGAAGAATACTAAACAACCGTTGCTAAAATCTCTTACAAACATTAGGTGGCACTGTTAAAAATAATTTTCTTTGTTTTATGAAGAAGTGCTCGTAAATATTCCCTAGAAGAGTCCGTTAATTTAAGGAAGGCAACTAGCTCCACTTACGGAAACTCGCATATTTATGAGACTTCTTTAGGATGCAGGCACAATAATGCATACGGTTATTTTGTAGTTTCTTCTCGCAGTTTTACATATGTTTAATGAAACGAAATTATGTATAACTGTGTTACAAAATAATGAAAACAGAAATTTACGTATAATTACCCAGAAATTAACAAAAAAATTTAACAGTGTATTTGAAAGTAGGGTTGAAAATATATTATATTTATTTATAACTAACCGGGTGGATTTTAAGTGCAATAACACGATCCACATGGGAGCAATTAAGTTAATAGCTATTTCTCATACAATTATTTTCATTCTGAAAATGATAAAAAAAATTAATAAGTTGTGGTCAATTTATTTATGGGTGTAAACAGAATGCTTTTTGCCAAACGCACGATGTATCTGAATTTAAGAACCCGTTCCAGTGTTTCAGGCGCTGGTACGCAACCCTCATTAACTCCATACAAATCAAGGCTAATCTTACTACTGCATTAGCAATGAGAGTATTACACTTATCAACATTATCTTCGCGTTTTATAAGAGACAGAGTCGTTCATATTTTCGCTGCGTTTGCCAAAATCAAGGGTAAAAAATGGTTGACTACAAATTATACAAAACGTTTATTTATATCCCGCTGATAATGCAACCGTCTGTTTTTCTTGATTTTGCAGAACGCAGCGAAAATAATATCAATCGTGCCTTTGATAAACTGCGAAGATAATGTTGATATGGCAATACTCTTATTACTATAGCGATAGTAATATTAGCCTTGATTTATATGGGATTAATACGGATTGCATACATGCGAATGAAACACTGGAACGACCTCTCATAGAAATACTTGCTAAGTTTAGGTCAGTTTTTCACTTAAAACTACTGAGCTGTTGCAAAAAGAAGATGTGATTTAATTTGCCTCCCAAGACTGAATCCGAATCAGTTTGTTAGCTTAAAACAATTTTACAACTAACACCGATCGCAGAAAATCTATCTGTAGTATTCACAAACGAAAACACACATACGAAGGACAAGGAATGATATGTATTTATCTACGTACATGTTGTAGTTATAATACTCCATTTACGCTGTAATGTCAGCACTTTTAAGGCAAATCTTAGTTTTTATTTTTAGTTTTTATAAATTTCTGTTACTTAAACATTGACACATAATTACTAAACATGGCGTGTGTATTTCAGTGAAATTCAAACTTAACTCCTGGAATAAGAATGAAATATTTCTGCAAGCAGATACTTCAAATGTGCCCGCATTACTGTCAACAACAGCATATGTGATGTAAATAAGGCAGGGGACGTGTTGTAAGTTAGAGCAGAGAATAATACTTTCCGCTCGTGTACATGGGTACAACGTACACTGCACACAACGCACCGAGAACTATGTTGGTTAAACAAACGCATATTGAGATATTTTGTAGGCAATATGAGACCTCTACACTGTGCCTGGCAAAACTGAATTGAGGAAACAACGTAAAAAATGGGACAAAAACGTCAAAGTACTGACCCGGGTAGCAAAACACAGTCAGCTGCATGTGGTTTTACAGATGGCATTTCTGATCGGCTGCTGGCTAAAAAACCTTAAAGCTTATCAACAGTGCCCCAGTTGTGACAAACTACTGGCAGCAGGACGTTTGGCATACCATCTTAGGCATGTTGATGGAATGCTGATGGAAACGTAACTGATGCTTGAGAGTCGGTGAACAACTTATGGTATTTAAAGGGCTCGCCATCTGTAGTACAATTTCGGCAACACGTAATGGACTACATGTGTTTTGCCAGTATAAGAACGAATATTTGCAAGAGAAATGTTAGTCTGTTGTATAATATTGGCGGATCATAATTTTTTTTTTTTCAGGAAGAAACCACAATCAGAAAAATGCCAACTGCATGAAAATCACATATTATGGCTTCTTAATTTGCTATAGTCCCATCAAAGCTACCAGAAATCTTGTGCACACTTTCGCGGGAAAAATGTAGAGCATAGAGTGAGCAAGCGAAGGGATTTTGGTCAGAGCTTGAAAGCAACATAGTAAGTGCTAGCGAGGGGTGATATGAGATGAGAATGGAGCAGCACCGGAGTGAAGGAGTAGGGCTACCGTAGATCCCCGAGAAAACCCACGGACCAAAGGTATCGCCTAGCACAATTTCAACATGCTAAATGCAGAACATAGACGAGACTGGACAAATACGGCCGCAACCGAGGCCCCTGTGTTAGGAAGTTTCACTTCTATTTTTCAGTTTTCGGGCCACAACATTTATACAAGTTTTTTTTTTTTTTTTAATTTTCTCCTCGACAAGACGTAGGATATTATATTCTCGATAAACTGGTTAGCATAAGTAATAACGGAATCTTTCATTAATTTGTCCTGCAGAATCACTGCAAAGGAATTATAGGTTAACTTAAAAAAATTATTTAAAGTCCAATATACGATGATCATACAACAGTATTATGATCTCCAAAATTCAGTATAAATATCTTATATGCCTTATCATTGCCACATTTACAAAAAAACATTTTAAAACAGAAGTTACTGGCGAAAATCGATGAATAAAATTTAGCATCTAGCCCTCCCCCTTAACTACTGATGACACCGGCGTGGACACCGTAGAAAACATCTAAAGGGTAGGACGTGAAACAGCATGCAATTTTAGTGGTAGAAAAATAAACTGGATAATAACATGGACTGTAAGGTAAGTAGGATGTATGTCTTGCCAACAGCGAAGTATAGAAGATGATACACAAGTTAACACAACGGCAGGAACTGGGAGAGTAATCGGTCAATGCCTTTGTTTTGAAACCATCCCAGCATTTGCGGAAAGCGATTTAGGAAAACATTTAATACTGAAATCAGGATGGCCAGATACGAGATTGTTGAGTAAATTCGTCATTCAATAATTTGCAAGGCAAGAATAAAATAGTGATCGCGATGTATTACGACAGTGGCCCTGTCTTGAATGTTATAGCTCAATGATCCCTTAAGGCTGTTTGATAGCCCATCTGTTCTGTGATCTGAGGGTTTTTCGTGGTTTTGTGGCTTTAGATCAATGGGAATGTATTAATATCACGAAACCAACTGGCAAATAAGTTTTATATAATTTTTTTAACACAACTGCGAACACTTTAACCATAAATAATGGTCAATATCAATTTTTTAAAATAAAAATTAGTCATAAAGGCTTAAATTTTTCTTTACAACATACCAACTTCATGAAACACTTTGTCTGAAAACAGACGGTTCGTTTAACTTTAGTCACTGTCTAATGTTTACCTATTTTTTCTTTGATTTTATTACAAACTTTAAAATATAACTACACCCAAACCCCTTAATTGATTCCTCGAAACTTCTTCATCGTGTACTATTGTATGGAACCTTCACCGTGCGGCGTAGATCAACATAATATTACAGCATTGTTTTTTTCTAATTTTTATTGCAAAATATAAAAAACTTAAGTTCTCATAGTAACGGTAATTAATTTTAATTTGCATTGCACCATTTTCACAATTTCTTCACGCAATATAACAAAACACGATCCAGTTAAAAACGTAGCAGAAATGTACATGCGTTTCAAACTCAAGTTGAGGTAAATTTAATTTGGAAAATTCACCCGTCCACGTTTCCTTATTGTTGTTGAGACGGGGGTTGGAAGTGGCACGGCGCCTGACGATATCGAGTGTAGGCAAGCCCGCGTAGCACGCGCGCACGCACGGGTTGCCTGCCAACTCGCTTATTTTCCACCCCAACCCCTGCACGGCACAAGCAGTAGGCCTCCCCTAGGTGAGAAACCACGGCAAGGGGAGGGGAAAGGGGTGTTGCAGGGGAAGATTGAATCATAGCGCGTAGGTCGTTAGTGATCCCTCGACGCAGGGCTTCAGCCGGAATACGTTATCGCGAGGGTGGAGGTATTCGGGATTTGCGAGAGGTGGAATGAGGGGGGTGGGAAGGGTGCTGCTTGAGATGGAGATTTCGGCACGAAGAAGGAATGCCGTGACGATGGATTTACTAGAGACGATTCTTTCCAGTTTCCTCAATCGAAATTCTTAGTACTGAGGGAAGCCTTAACGCGTAAAAACTTTTAAGTTATAAAACACGTTAGCAAATATAAGCCATAATTTAATTTGGAATTTCAAACACACAATATTTAAGGGGCATTGATCCCTACCACCTTGGATTTATCTGTTTCTTTTCGATAACTTCTGTTCCAGTCGATGTATCAAAATTTTTGTCACGACAAGGCATAGATACCAACTTAATCGATTTTCTGTAATTGCTGGAAACATAATATATTAATTATTTTGCAACGGGAAACAGCTGAAAAGCAAAAATTGCTATATTTACGGGAGCGACTACAGAGGCCGCAACATTAACAGAAACAATGCCATACAGATTCCAAAAAGTGAATGAAACAATAAACTATGTCCTGTCAGCGTGAAAAAAGTAAAACAATGTGTTTATTCCCTGATTTATAAGAAAACCCGTAAAACCGATCTGACAGGGATCAATCCCCCTTAATAAAATATTCTGACAGTCTTATACCTGACAGATATACCCTAAAACCAAAGGCAAGTGTGTGAAAACCAACATACAGGAATAAATTAGCGATATCACCGTATTACATTTCCTGTTGGCATGTAGTTTATAAAATTTACAATTGAAAAGAAAAAAGAACAGATTTATCATTGAAAGAAGAAAGTTTATCTGTTAGCCCTGGTGTTGACATCGTAAATATGAAATAACCGAAACATGATGTGCGGTCTGCATATATGCGCAAACTATCCATGCTGTTCCCAATGGCAATCGTGGAAGAATTCCTGGGCGTAAGATAGTTTCTGGAATCGTGCAACGATATTCTCAGTTTACTCTTATCTGAGTTTTAGAATAAACAAAACAAATTATAAAAAAAAAAAAAATTCACTGGCTGCCGACCGCCGTGCACTCTGATCTTGCGTAAGAAATAGATATTTGTTATCCGTCGTGTACGTATAAATTTACCAGTCCATCGCATAGTAAAACGTTTTATTAACAAATATATAATATTAAAAGACGTTGCAAACACAATCTACAACGCTACGCATTTGTTACTATAATTGTGGTTAACGGATGGCACGTCCGTACAGTTGATTCACGAGTTCTTTAACGATTGACACACTGTTAAACGTACGAGTTTCTTGGTACACTTGCCAGTATTTAAAGACGTACGATACTCTTATTTGTGAAAATACCAAAAGTAAAGTTCAATAATAATTAACACTGTAAAAATTAGGCGAAAATTAAACAAACAAATCTAATATGGTTTTCTCAAAGTATTATTTGTATATTTGCACGTCAATGTTGAGGCTACTGCGAATGATTTTTCCGTACATCCATTTTTCGTTTCGGTTCGTCTGAAATTATTTACTACTTCACACCGGTAGTACCACAAACAACCATCTTCAAAATACCCGTACATACATAAATACAGTACGTTTGAAAATTAATATAAATATGCAAGTAAAAATATCAGTCCAAAACTGCGGAAAAATCAGCGAACGTAAAAATAAAACATATTACTCTTATAGATTTTGCTAGCGTGTTGTAATTTTACACATTGTTCTAAACATATTTGTTGTATTTTATGTACAAATACTAGGGCAATTATACCGTGTTATGCGTAAAACAGACTATGCGCCAAAAGTTAGTAATGTAGGCTATTAAAATATTTTTTTTAAAACTGTCTTACAAAACGTATTTTATTCTTATACCATGCTGTCATAAATATTATCTTAACAGAATTAAAACACTTTTGTAAGACTGTTTCAATTCTGAAAAACTTTCAGTGTGTTTTACTGATAATTAAAAATTGGCACATAGTTCGATGTACAGCACCGTTCAATTATTATTCTTAATAACCTTGAAAATCACCATTCTGATCTGTCTTTAGTTCATTGTGCTTGGCTGTTACAATAAGTTACCACCAAGATGGTGCTAACAACTACTTGTAACACGTTACGAATCTCTTCGCGACTTTAACTGTATACAAAGTTTAAGTGTCTAGCGTATTTAGTATCAGGTTGTCGTAGGTAGGTATAGTACAGAACCAATATGTCCAATCAACAAGACATGTTTGATTTTAGCGTTCTATACGTCACTGTGGTCTCGCGATTAGCAACTCATTTCTTGACCGCGATGTTGAAAGTTCGACACGTGGCGAGATAGACAGCGGAATTTCGCTCGGCGAACGTGGCTGATAATAAGAGGTACTCTACTAGAGTTATAGTTGTAACTTTCTAAATTATTTTTACTCTATGGGTGCTGGCTAAATTACGTACTCCGAGATTTAGACTACTCAATTTAAATAGTGAATAAACAAATGCGCAGGTATACGATAAGTAAGAAATATAATAATTTTTATTAAAAGACTTTGTTAAAATACATACAATTACTGTATATAGGGTGGAAACTAGCGAGAATATTTTCTGCCATATACCAGTGTATTCTCAAAACCACTGTAGCGTCCCACGTCTTGTGTGATATAACGACGGTACGTCGCATGATTTAGCTGTGAATATCCGACGTTCAGTCGTAACTAGAATTAGCATAGACCCAATCAAATAAGGTTCCACCAGCATCGAATGAAAATAGCAGGAAATGAATTTATTACATTGAAGTCTAGCAAACAGTCAATTTTGCCCCGATCAATCATCGTTCGATATGATGGTATACGCGAAAATCTTTTGTGCCGACATAGTCTTGAAAACACTGGCACAACGTAGCTGTCTGCAGACCAATAAAAGGCGTCAAATATTACAATAGCGAGATTCTTATTGGCTCAGTCAAATAGGGTAACAGCTCCACGTACAAGTGAAAGTCAGCCATCCTTCCATAAGTTGAAAGTACGTTGAAACCCAACAAACAGTCAAGTTTTCCCGCGATAAACCATCATCTCTAAATATTGCATAGCATTTTTTGTAATATGTAGATTTGGCCTACACATTTCAGGAAGATAATATTTTTAGATATGTAAATGGTTTCGCATATTCTGTGGAAGTTATTCTAAATATCTGATAATTATTGAGAATACCCTGACCAGATTTTACAGTTGATTTAATATTTTGATTAATATTTTAATATGGGTTTAATTTTAAATATGGCTGTTAATGTTTAGTTCTAGTAATTTTAGTATAATGATATTAATCCAAGGAATATAGTTTTATTTGTGCGCGAGGTGTGATCTCCGAGGGCATAAAGAGTGTGATGAATTGCGGACTAGAGGGGTCCGGGACTTGATAGAGAAACGTGTCAACGAAGCGTCGATGGATGACGTGTGGTGTGAAGAACCATACCAGTGGGCTGTCTTCATAAAGGACGATTTTGATCATCTCTGCAGGAGTAGAGAGACGATGTAGCTGGTGATATCCCGGGACTTCTGGACGTCGTCGCAGTGGAGCCTACTTCAACTACGAAGAAGTTATTCCGGTACAGTCCAGTCCATTATTATCACGCACACATCCATGTTCGACTTCAGATTTAAATGAGTTTCTGAACAGTTGCAGTAATTTCTCATGTTAATTGTGTGCCCTGAGAGATATTATTATTTTTTTCAAGAGACTTTGAAAGCTCTACATAAGATTATGATACCGCACAAGCTCAGTTCCGTAATACTAAAATGTGCTAGTGTGCGAAATACAGCACATTTGATTTTCTGTCGTTATATTGTAAGACTAACAAAGTGTAGTTAACCAATTTCCATGATCTGTATTATTATTGTTTTCCTCTCTACACATTTTCATGTTCAACACTTGTTTTCAACATCCATTATTCTCATTTAAATTTTGTCGCCCTCAAACTCGATCAAGTTAAATAATTCAGTTCTAATTTAGACTTTTTTTTTCATGGTAGTTAATAAATCTACTTTCCATCTGATTTACTTATTATTTGTTTGTCGCCTATCTTGTATCAGTTAAATATTTCATATAATATTAAATTAGTATCCTGAAGTTTAGCAAGATCAAATATTATGTGATATTTTGGATAACTTAGACGTACTTTAGCAAAACACAATGCTTAAGGTCGAAAGGTCACGGGCAGATATTCGCATTTTGGATGCTGTACAGACATAAAAAAAGGTCTGGAACGCATAGCATAACATTGGAAAACCTTATTGACACAATTTATGAATTTGGATAAATTCAGGCCGGCTATAGTTACAATTTTTTATTTGTTTTTTGAATAATTTTGCTTGGTACCATTTTGTCTTAGATTATGAGCTTACAAGAACAGCTACCTATATCAGAGGTACCGCTTGCATTATGTAATTATTTTTCCGATGCATTAAAATCTACCGCCTAGCTTCCTCTGTATGTTTCACAACACATTTCACGAAACTGTACTACTTATTCAATATTTTCGGTATTATTCTTCCAAGAAAAGTCTAAAAACGCTAAAGTGCATAAATTATTACTAGATATGACATTGTACCGCAAAAATGTTTTGTACCAACATACCCTTGAAAACACTGCAGCTTCGTACAACAAGTGTGATTGGGTGATATACGTATGACACAACGTATCTCTCTGCGAACCATTAGCAGCCATAAAATATTACAATAGCGGTATCATTATTGACTCTGTTAAATAGGATAACATCTCCACATACAAGCGAAAGCCAACAGTCTTTTAAATAAGCTGAACGTGCGTTGAAACCCAGCAAACAGCCAAATTTTCGCGCGATAAACCATCATCATCTCTAACTATTAGCCATGTAAGTAAAAGTAATCCATATTTAATTGCGACAGGATGAATCCAAATACTTCTACAGCATACCCGAAGTCATACCGATTTTATTCAAACATATTTCCAACATATAAATCCGACAATCAAAAACCACCCACGCGAAATACATAATCCCTATGCTGCGTGACTACCTAGGGCAGTGACATCGTAACACTTATCGCTACCTTGATATTAATAACATCTTTAAGTAAGCAGCGACCTTAACTGATAGTCCGCCCTACACTTCAAATATATATTTTTTGTAATTTTCCAGACAAAATCTCGTGGTCTGATTGTTGAAACTTTTTCCCATCAAATACAGCAATAAGAAATTTAGAAACATTATAATTGTAAAAAATATAACTAACGGCCGTAAGGGCGGAAGTAACTGATGTGTATTAGCAAATTGTTCAATGTAAAATAAATGTATTTTCGGTCTCGGGTAATTAATAACAAAATATTTTTGTCACTTAAAGGAATAAAATAACATTTCTTGTTTGAGTAAAATTTAAGTGACTTTACAAATTGTATTGTACAATTTACAATAAAATATTAACACATGTACGGAGTTTTTTGTGATTAAGTATAGTAAATATTTGTGTGTTTGTGAATTTACAAGCGGTTTATTGTAAATGTTGCAAATAAAAACAATATTACGTGTTTAACTTTTTTAAAGTGTACTTGAAATTATTCTAAGTGCTCGATGTTTTAAAGCTCGTGTACTATTAGAGCAACAAACGCACGCGCATCAAAATGCTTCATTGCTGGAGTTCTTGCCTTATTGCACGATATTTTAGTATTGTACTAGACTTCACAGTCCTGAGTAATCTACGTCAGTAAATTTATAATGCTGAGTCCTGAAAAAAATTTAAATTTTTGTTTGACACGGTATGGAATAAAGTAACATGTACGCTGTGGTATGTCCAACGGCTCAGCATATTCCAAGGCGTCTCGAACAAATGTCTAAGAAATTACACATACCAAAAAAACATGGCCGACTGGAGTTTAGTCTGTTATCAAACTAAACACCGCAGTGGCCAAATGGTCAGGCAATTCGCCTCCCACCTAGGCGATCTGGGTTCGATTCCCAGCGGGTTAGGTCCCCGGACGATGCCGTTGGTCCGCGGGTTTTCTCGGAAATCTCCCGTTTCCCATCCCCACTCACTCCAGCGTTGCTCCATACTCATCTCCTCTCACCCCTCACCCACGCTAAGGACCTCGATGTTGAGCGCTGACCGAAATCTCTCACTAAACAGCAAAATTACTGGTTAATATATCACCTCTTTGCGCAAGGGTTTTAGGCGCGGATTTTGCAGTTGTCTAGCTTATGGCAATTTAATCTTGATGATAGTAAATATGTTACAAATAATTTATATTGGCTGTCAGCTTGACCGCGTTCATAAAGGGTCGGGTGTCTTAATCCTGAAAGTTAATAAAACAAATATTACCAATTACCTACATAAATTACCACTCAGGCCACTTAACTACGCATTAATAAATAAATGCCTCCTGTTGAATGCAGGAACCTATACACCCAAAAATGAATTTTTTAAAAGAAATAATTCCCTGTCACTACTTGTCCAACCATTTACATTCGCGTCCCTCCACAGTCTAGTTAGTTTCTCCGTTAACCCCCCCCCCCCTCCTTTTCCAAAAGCAGTCTCTTCACGAAACTCAAATCTCTCTTAATCTACCGCGAGCCTCACATCGAACGTCTCCCAGCAAGACCGCAGCCTCTGGTCTTCTTCGACATCACAGTCGTGTTCGTCGACACTAGGGTCGTACAGATCAGAACTACAAACTCCGGACTCCGAACTCTTGAGAGTAGTGGAAACGCGCTTATACAGAGTGTCCGGAAACAAACTCATAATAAGCACACCTCGAATCCTGGGCTAAATTGGAGACGAAAATGTTGGCGACAAAATATTGTGCGACGACATTTTGTATGCATAATGTGGCAACACTGCACGGAGACAGTCCCCTCATGTGCTCCTCGTCCGTGGTATTATTTTATTTATGTTTCGCCAAGTAACGATAGAGTCATGTTTGAACTGCTAAGTATTTTAACCTGGACCACGGTCGTAGAAGAACAGGTCTGGACACTCGCCTATCTACCAATGTATTTTACTTGACCCCTTTGTTGTTTGGCTGTAGTTCGTCAAGTTACCGAGAATATTGTGTTTTATTGGCGCTTCAGTTAGGTCGGTCGGACTCAAACTCCGCGCACTTTTTTCCATTGTTAAATTTATAAAATAAATCAATATTTATGGAGCCTTTTATTAAATTTGTGAGCGAAGGAAGTATTTAATTAATTGATAAAAAATACGTTTTGATAAATTTTCTATCTTAGTGGAAAGGAAGTGGATGGAGTTTTGAGTCCGAACGCCGTAACACCAGCGCCAATAAAACACAATATTCTCGGTAACTTGGTGAACTACAGCCAAACAACAAGGGGGTCAGGTTTCCAGGCGAGTGTCCAGACCTGTTCTTCTACGACCGTGACCTGGACCCATAATATGCAGGTTGGAACAGCAGTAGTAAGGAGTAACGGCAGTGCTATGTTGCCACATTGTGCAAATAAAATGTCGTCGTACAATATTTTCGACTGCAATTTAGTCCAGTATTCACGTGGTGTGATTATTATGAGTTTGTTTCTGGACATCCTGTATGTATACACACACGGCCTATAAAAATGAATACCCGTGTGCCTGTTTGTATTTTATGCGTTCACCATTCATCTGATTGCGATGAAACGTTGAAACTTCGGTAAGTTGTACGTGTGCCCTGAAACGTTTCTGACAATATATATTACAGATGCGCGAAAAACTGATATGTTGGAATATTAACGGAAATTAAATATGACAGGATTACAATTGTTTATTTTACAGTGGAATAATAGTAATAAATAGGCCTATAACATAATGTGTACATATTATATTTGGTCAATTTATAAATACAAGTAATGGTAATGTTTAGCTCCGTTTGTACATCGTGGACGTAATATCTGGCTTTAAAAGTATTGAACTTGTCAGAGGCAGCTATTATTTAACTCTACACCATACATTGGTTACAATCTGTTTCGTCCTTGTTATGAATTTACAATAACAATGAGGGGGACCTGTTTGGTTTTGAATTAAAACACAAATTTTTGCCTAACTTGGACATGCAATTTTATTTATTAATTTTAACTGCATACCTTGTGCAATGCACTATCATAATGTAGAAAATAATTATAAAAATATCATTTTCGTATTTTTGTGACCATATCTAGTTTTGAAAGTTTGCTTCTCAGATGTGAGGATTGTTTCCCCAAAATATTGGCGTGCAATTGGCAACATCCTGTGTATACGATATATCACACATGTACCGATGTTTAGTACGGGGTTTCGAAAGTTCCACCAGATAATTACGTCGTATTAAGTACACTTGTTGTGTGCGTACTGCGTATCATAGAACATTTTCCACGAGACAAGCAATGCAATAACACGGAGGAATTACAGAAATGCAAATGAACAACAAAATAAGAAAGGTTTTGTAGTTTCGGCGTTGCATAAAAACTTTAATGCAAAATGGAAAACAATTTGAAACAATGTTAAAAATAGCCGCCAGGGTTCACACGCTAAGAAACCATCGGTATAGGTCGTTCGGGATAAAGTGAGCACTGAAAATTTAACATTTGAAAAATATCCCTAGCCGTTACTGCACGTAATTCCACATTAACTATAGTTTCCTTACAGCTTGTATGGTTGGTAGCGAAATTACGCAACATAGTTCCGTGTGTTTTACTATTTGAATACAATTCAGAAATAAAATCAACCTAAATCGACATAAATATATTTTATATAATTACTAAACTATTTTTATTAAACTATACCGATTGAAACTGACAGGTCAATTTATCTTACACGACCAACCGTCAAGTGATATGTCCAGAGAGGTTAGACATTTCCCGTCGTTTGCTGTTACGTGCGGAAAGATACGAGTTGGCTGAAAATAGAACTTCAGCAGGGCTTTTTTGAGTGCTCACTGTATCCCGAACCGCCTATAGGAAGACGGCTGTAGGTTTTTCTGATGGGATAGAGGTTGGTGAAGATGGGAGAAAGGGGGGGGGGAGAGAGGACAGAAACAAACACCTCAGACAGCTGTAATCCCATCTTCGCAGGCGGCGGGACAGGCAGAAATCCGGGCTTTGTTGATCATCACGTCGACGTGGACACGACAAGGCCTGTCATGCTCGATCGGGGCCCCAGATACGACGGCGGTGATGTGGGGAAGGGAAAGGAGGGTGTGGGAGAGGGAGTGAAGTTTTTTTTTTTTTTTAATCGACTGTTAGCGTGTCGGTAATCGACGGTTCGACGCTCCGCACGCGAAGAGAGCAGGTCTGGCGATGATGATTCGGATACGCGCCTCCCTCCTGCTACAATTTCCCAAGCTGTTATCCGTTAGCTGAGACCACTGCAATCCGGAAAACTAACCCCTATAAAGACTCGTACTGAAGAGGCTACATCGTCTCTTCTGTGAAAATGTTTCAATTCCTTATAACTAGAGATGATGGGTAGAGGTACGTAAATTTCGCAGATACATTCCAGGTCAGGTTGAACGCCAATTATGTATACTTCATTGTCATGTCTGTGACATGCAAGCCAGTAGTAAATAAGGAAATAATGCGGAGTGCTATCGCTTGCTACCTGCTTGTACGGTTATAAGCCAATAGATAATTGATTGTGGCCAGTGGGTGTATAGGACTGACAAGTCTAGGCTGCTGCCAGATGAATCCGCGAAATTGACGTACCTCTAATGATGGTATATCGCGAAACTGTTTCGTGCAAACGTACCCTTGAAAACGCTGCAGTTTCTTGCGACATGTGTGATTGGGTGAGATACTTCTGACACTATGTATCTGTCTGCAGACCAATACCAGGCATCATATATTACAATAGCGGGATTACTATTGGTTCGGTCAAATAGGGTAACAGCGCCACGTACAAGGGAAAGCCAGTAATCTTCTGATAAGCTGAACTTGTGTTGAAACCCAGCAAACAGTCAAGTTTTCCCGCGAAAAACCATCATCTCTACTTACAACTAGTGAGAGGAAATTTCGCGAAAAGATTTTTGCACCACTTTGTTTCAGTTCCTTACGTGCGCACCTGCATCTCGGCTTTGTGGTCAGCGATTGGGTGCCGTAACTCCCAGCGCACTTGAGGTTAAACCCGCATATCGCATACGTGATGTGTGGCAGTTATCCGTGTACTGATTGGCACAGTCAAACGAATAACAACTCTGCACAAAAGACTCTTGTCAATAGCCAGGAAGTTGAACTGCAGGTGTGCACGTAAGGCACTGAAACAAAGTGGGGCAGAATTTTTTTCATCAAAAACCCCCGTCCCTACTTATAACAAGACAGGTAAAAATTCCCGGGTTCACTGACCTGTAGGGTAGCCTGCAAGAATATATGAGTATTCAAGCAAACAACAGCTGTTCGTTGGCTGCTCGCTGACACTGTGAAATGAGCCTGCATTTAGTTACATTGTTATTATTGGCTCATCGACTTCAAGGTGGTGTCAAATAAGTCAACGGCCAGTTTTGAAAGTAGCCCGGACCTACAGTTGCTGGAATTCTAGCCTGTGCCTGCAAAACAACGTTCCAAGTCTGTGCTGACAGTTATAGGAACAGGAAAATTTCGCGGATTCAATGACTCGCACGCTAGACTCCATTGTCATATACATACTCAAGCCCCGTCTATTCGTTCATTGTCTGCTGTTCCACTGAGTAGCAGCTAGTGGACAAATGGTCGGGACTTGAGTTGGTATACGATAGTTGATTCTAACATGCAAAGTCATTGTCCGTACTCATAACAAATGAATTGCATGGCTGATAACCGCTTATGTCTCTTAATATAAACAGTACACTGTATAATTAGGTGCGTATTATTAGACTAAATTAGTACAAGGAGTTGTTTAGTCTTTATTAACTGTTAACAGATAAATACTATCTTAAAAGTTAAATTGGATTAATTATTCCCAGCATTAAGAGGACGTGTTACATAATCCAATGCTAAAAGCATTGCTCTATAAGTGTAGGTTTCTTGAAACCAATTTGCAAAAATTACACAATAGCAATCCTAGACAATAGTTTTAGACAACGTTTTAAACAAAATTGTTTCCATTGTTAGGAACTTCTGAGGCGCAATCTCTGACGCCGGAACCTCGTGCATTTAACTGCGGCGCAAGAGATGACGTGTAACGATTTATTAATTCTGGATAAATATTTACTCATAAAATTGGAAAATACCATTATCTGGAATTTTCATTTTGTATTTCATCCATACTGGCTTCGAAAAAAGTGTAGAATTCAACTGATGTTTTCAGCGTTTATTTATCTACCAAGCATTCTTAAGTCGCATGCCGTTTTACGCAAGGAGTTTCAGCGGCTCCTGTTAATATTTATTGTAGTTTACTATTTTAACAAAATCTTTCTTCGCTATTTCGAACAGCAATTTTTCATCTGCATTAAAAACTAGCCTAAACTATAACGTATACGCTTCTGGGTTTGATCCGCATTGGAGATTGATCTTATCTCAAGCTCATTTTCAGTGTTACATAACCACATTTTTAAATTTCTTAACATTTTTCAAAGATAACAAATAAGTTGTTCTTTCATATCTTTCAGCAAATGTCAAAAGAAAAGAAGGGTAATCATTACCCAATAATATGTGCCATGATTTTGAGACGAAGAGATTTATCCAACAATTGATTTTAATGTCTAATGTGCACACATGCAGTTCTACGTCATGGTCCGTGATTGTACGTTTTAAACCTCACAATAACCGTATTCTGATTGGTTCAGACGCTTCTAAACAACGACACGCGGCCAATAACTATGAAGCACAGCCGCTGACGTGTGTGTAAGGCATTGAAACAAAATGATGCAAAAATCTTTCCGTGATAAACTCCTGTGTCTACCAGTAATGTAAATAAATGAATTTATACCATTATTTAGAACCACAATCTTCAACGAGCGGCCCCTGGGTCACTTTTTGTTCTTCCGAGTAATTTCTTGTGGCACGTGAACAATTTTTAACGAGCATAAATTTTTCGCCTGACCTGCATTAAAATAAGTGTGCTAAAAATAACTGTATATTTACTGAATTTAAAGTAATTTCTTGACTTGAAAACTGACGTTAGTGTATCTACAAGAAATCTTTGTAATTATTTTATTAAAATGATTCGTAAATCTAAGGCCACGACACTTTTTCCTCGGAACAACTGGCTCTTCAATATATAACGGGCCAAAAACGTCAGTAGTTGGGAATCGTAGGTTTATACAAAACATTTGTGTATCATTATCCATAACCAAAATAATATTACTTGCATGTTAGTTACATAAATGTAAAACAGAACCGAGCAGTTAATTATAAACTACAATTTGCGAAAATGAGAAGGGGTGGGATTTTACTAAACATCCCCTGTCATAATTTCCAGCACGGGATGGTGGAAGAAAAACAAGAGGGAGGGCAATAAAATTTACTGTACGCGCCATATTTTCGAATTATATATTTTATTGACGTCTATGAACGAAAATGTAGATATATGTTGCATATTCCCTGAAGTACAACAAAATACAGCGCACCAGTAAATCGATGCTTCCTTAAAAAAAAACCTTCTGCATGTCCAAATTAATATTCGCTTTCAATTACTTTCAGTTTGTCAGCCATACAAATCAATTTTGTTTGACGTGGCGATATTTTGTCCCACTGCCGGAAACAAATTCTATAACGTACGGCGACAATTATGTACACCACCAGACGTGGGAGAATGCACGCGTACTGATACACACACGTACTACAAATGTTTGGGGAAAATATTGTTCACTGAATTTGTACTCGAAATATTTGCGCAGCAACATTAAGGTCCTTTCAATAATTTAAAACACCAGTTAATAATTAACCACGTATGGGCCTACACGTTTTCCGAACAGGATACTTCTCATTAGATTTTCCAATTGTAAGTTGTATGCTTAAAAAATATTAATTTAACTGGTTATGTACCAAATTTTCTTCTTTCCTTGCAACAAAGTTTTTTGCGGCTCTTATTTGAAGGTAATGTAAAGACGTTTTCTTGATGGTAATCCCAAAAAAAACCGCTAATTTATTTAGCAACATACAAGTATCATTGACAAAAACGGCCCCACTTTAAAACGCTATAATTAAACGAGCTCGTAAGTGAATGTGAACAAAACATCAGCTACTGGCCATGTTGAAGGCACATTTCTAACGTAAATTATTTTACAGGTTAGAAAAATTGATGTTAAAAGTTTGAAAAGGAAAATTTGCTGCCGCATGTTGCTCTGGTATCGGCAAGGTGTGTGAACCTGCCAATTACACAGCTTTCATGTATTTAAAGTTACTTGAAGTTGGTTTGTTTCTCAACCAAAATCAAATTAAATCACGCCTGTCTTTGCCAAGCCTAGTTAAATAAATTTTACTATGGTCTCGCATTTCATTACACCCCATAGCGATTGCAGCGTGACAACTGTCAGAATTTTTTCCTGTGCCAAAACTCTTCCATAAGAAAACACATTTTCTTTCTAACCTGAAATAGAATTAAACTTCCCCCTACCCAGGGATTAGCCATGCCTTAGGAAATGTTTGGGAGATACACGAAGCCGCCTTTTCGGGTGTCACATTATGACGACCCCACTTCATTAAACTTATTATTATGTAATAAGTTCGTAATCAAGCCCCTGACTCGAGCTAATAAGTAATTACTCAATGGCATTAGTTACACAGATTATTTGCATTAATACCTCCAATGATTTATTTTATTTATACTGCATTGCATATTGCATATCGCATAAGCATGTAAGATGATATAGCAGTTGCTCTCTGGCGATTACGTATCACGTGAACTCGTTTAGTGAAGATGAAATTACGAACAGCTGAAAATGACGAAGGGCAATTTACTTTCAAAACATTTTAGATATGCCAGTTTGTTCTACATTGGGTCGCTGTCATTTCTACTTAAACACTCTCATCTGACTATTAGAGTGGTCAGTAAAATTATTTTTCCTGAGGTTTAGATTAGTTTAAAGGACGGCCTTCAAAACCGTCAAAACTAAGATCCTTATCTGACATAATCTTCCAGCCATCATAATTTATTAAAAGGCCACGCTCTCTTTTTTTCTGCTGTTTTTGGAATGGTTATTGGTTCAAGCTTAAACTAGAGTAGATTTGGCAGTTTTGTTTTGAATGGGTTTTGCCGTGATTGCAAATGTTTTCAAGACAAGAAATTATATGGATTTGTCTAAAAATTCAATAAACAAAAATTTCTTTAAATACATAATTAGCTCAAATATAGTATTTGCTGACTAGAGAAAATTGGCCAACGTGGTGAAAGCCATTTTAAACAACAGATTTTTGATATCTGCTCTTGTTTAAATTTTAAAAAATAATTGTCGTGAAAACAGCTGAACAAGGGAGCATGGCTCTTAAGGCCATGCCCGGTAGTTTTTTTCACGTTGGTGCAAAAAACTCAAAAAGTTTTCAACCAAATGGGTTGAAAAAAATTGAGAGCTTGTGAAGTCATATTATGCACAATTATACATAGGCTTTAAAATCTCCTGTATTGTTATTTAAGACCTGTATACATCTGATAATTTCTTAAACGTTATTTTTAGCTATCATCATTCTTCACTAGAAAATCACGTACACGCAAAAACTTTTTCTTTGCCATGCCACAAGCTTTGTTGCGGTAAAGAAAATTATTGTTTTAGTATGAATCACAGAAAAGTGACCTTGAAGAGGAGATATTTTTTAATAGCTCAGAATTGTATTGCAATGCAACCTTACTGTCTGTCTGTTTGTCTGGTTGTCTGTTCGGTACAAATTTTGAAATCGGTTTTTAACTAACTTTCCGATGAACTAGAGATTTGGAGCTTAAACTATCTTAACTGGATGACAATGCAATATAGAAGGGGAAAACAGTAAAAAGATAATTATTTTAAAAAATACTAATGATATATCACGTTTAGAAAACATGTGTGCAAAATTTCACACACACACACTCACACACGACTAAAAACCAGAAATTAATATTAAATAAAACTAGTTTTTAAAATACCACTACTTTGAAATGTAAAAATTATTTCTCCTATGAAAAAACTCGCAAGCTTAATAAAAAAAAAATAGTGGCGCGCATGCAATAGACAAGTGATGCATGAAGAGTTCAACTTAGTCGTTAACAATTGCACTGCAATTGAAATGAACTGTTGTGTTAGTTTTCTCAGCGACAAATACCATCTACACTCCTTACTACTACGTAATGCATACGTATCACGTACCCATCCCCCGTTTTCGGTCCGGTTTGAAAACGTGGAATATTAAAATCTATTTTTTATTTAATAGTATTTTTAGATTTTATTTCTGCATGACAATATATACTATCCTCAAGCTGTAGCAGTACAAAAAGATATTTTTTTTTGTAAAAGTAAGCTGATTTATTGTGTTGAGGAGCTTGCCCTTCCTTGTGAGAGAAGTGTGCACTTGAGCTAGTGCGACCTCGGCCAGGACTAAGGGTAGAAACAAGGTACTGCCAGATGATGGTGTGGGAAGTGGGGAAGGTTGAAGTGCGCGTACGTGTACATTATTAGCGAGGGTTGTTCCGGCGGCTCCGAACTCTTCTCTCACGAAAAAGAGGGAAGGTTTCGAAAGACGAAAAAAAGGGATGGGGGAGGCAAGTAGGCAAGGCAAATATTTTCATTAGCCGCCACTCCTGGTGAGTGGTCCGGGAGAAAACACGAAGGGCAGGAAGGCAGGCAGGTTCGGTAAAAGGAAAAGGGGGTCGATGGGCATGGCTGGAGAAGGGATGGGGAATGATGCTGCAGAAGACCTCCTGGAGCAGCCGTGATCGATTTGCGCGGACGGCTCCCTCCTCTCAAGGACAGACGTACGTGACTCCTCTGTACGAACACCGGCATATCGGCCTTTGGAAGGAGTTATGCAGAAACTAACCAACCCGCAAAGAAATTTATTTAAGACTAACGACCCGGGTAGCACTAATTATTTATAGCCAAGAATTTAAGTCCGTACATTGACATGCCGCACACTTCTAAGTCTCGATCCTATTTAATTAATTTTTTATTAATTATTATTAATATTGTTATCACAAATTAATTTGTTTGTATGGAAAATATGACACTAAATTGACAAAAAGTCCCTAAAAAAAATTCAGTTGATCTGATCGCTACTAAACTTCACAGGGTCACCCACTGGGCTAATCTGAAGATTGAATGTAAATTTCATCAAAACCGCTCCAGCCGTTTCGGAGTCCATAGGGAACATACATACAAACATCAATTTATGTATACATATAATCAATCATACCAAGAAGAATATGAAGTTCCAAAATATGTCCTAGAAAAAGAACAGCCATTATTTAAAAATATTTGAAGGAAAATATGAGCACAAAAAAAAAAGGTTTATGAAAGACTTAGATACACACAGTCAACCTTGACCTTCGACATCTTAGTACCAGTGGGATCTGGGTTGGTTCCTTTTTTGATAACTCCGTCCAAAATGTCAATCTGGGTCATTTTAATAGTTATAAATTGGTAAATTTCGTGGGTTCGTTGACTTGTAGATATATGCCTGCAATTTCGAGAATTGACAGCAAACTGTTCTACGCTCGCTCGACGTTTTCAACCTCGTGGCTTGCAGCGGCAAATAATTTAGGCAACAGTTATAATTTCCGCTGTAAGAGTTACCAAGCGCATGTACGGCAAACGAATAAGTAAATTACATCACACAAGTGCCATCGATCAATTACTCCACAGATTGTGTTCAAGGATGTATAGGTCAATGAAGTTCTAGCCTGTTCCCAAAAAAAAAAAAAAGTAAAGCGAATTCTGAATGTTTCTAGGATATACTTCACAAACATATGTACACTCGGGCAGATTTTGACTGATTATTCTTTGCCTGCAGTTTGTTGATTCCTTGTCTCAGGTGTCAAATAAGACGTCGGCTGATTGTAACAGCAATACGAACCAAAACAAAACGCGGTTTGCTTTGAGCTCTCACAGGGCAATGGCTTCTCCTGATTCGCCTGTCTATCCTACGTATTGACGAGAAAAAGGTATATGCACTATTGAATACCTTAACACATGTCTGAACGTTTCTGTTATTTGAGCATTTCGTCAATGCACAATACAAACGTAAAGTTAAAGTAATGACAATTGAAAAACGATTGAGAATCTGTTTTTTTAACTGAAATATTGTGATATACATCATTATATATTTGCAATTAAAGCATGTCATTTAATTATTCCAAAAATAAGCCCAATTATTAAAATGTATGATAATATTTTGCAGAGCAAAACCAGAGGACATCTATTGACGAAACTGAAAGTTCATTTACGAATACTTATCTAACACTATTTACAAGGTGTTTCTAGTACATTTAAAACACGTCTCTTACATTGCATTTTAAATGAAATCTCAGTGCTGGAGAATAAAACCATACTCAGAAATAAACATTTATCATTATAACATACATAATCAGCTGGTTATTGACTTTAATTATAGGTTTCCAGTTTATTGGAAGCGTAAAGTCAAGACGCTTGACTTCAGCTTGGCGACGCCATTGTGTACGCTCCCATAGGAAGCCACGTATTGAAAGCTATCGTGAAGTCAAACGCTAAAGTTTTCAATAGCGGTCATTGTTGGCAGTGTTGCCACATATAAGTGAGTGAGAGATCTTGATCAGCGCTTAGCATCGTGGTCTTGAGCGCTGGTGAGGGGTGACATGAGATGAATGTAGAGCAGCGCCGGAATGAGGGGGCAGGGGAAATGCAATATCCCCGATAATACCCGCCGACTTACGGCATCGTACGGCAAGATTCCCACATACAAAGACCCAGGGCTGACTACGCTGGGAATCTAACCCGGATCGCCTTGGTGGGAGGTGGATTGTCTGACCATTCGGCCATCGCTGCCCTTGCCACATATAAGTCCTTGGACTTCTACTAGAAACTATTATGTATAGAGACCAGGAAATTTCGCTAATTCTTTTGAAAATACGTTAGATTTCAGACTTATTTATGAGTTTATTAAGTTACTTTCGTTATTGGGTCATATTTACTGAGTCTTTCTTGAGGACTGTGAACCAATAGCTGAGCACCTGAAAAATTTGCGTTATTTTTCGCCCGCATGTTACAATTCCAAAAGGCCATAAGATCATTCGATGTCTCCCTTTGGCCTTCAATATCGCGGCCTTCCTTGGGAATTACTTCTGGACAGTAATCAAAAGATCCGAAGAAGAGTGATCATCATCGTGTAAAGCGGTCGTACACAATGACATCAAATAGATATACTTGTGCCCAATGAAATCACCGGTTGTGTTCACTGGTATGTATATAGGTAAGTGGATTATAGTTCCTCTCAAAATAATTACACGAATTTCGCGGGTAGCTAGGAACAGCATTTTAAGACGTGTGTGTGTTCATTTCACGTCCATTACGAAAATTTACAGTAAAGTTTCTCGCAACCGAAAATGGCAAAAAAATTAAATGGCGTGGTCGAGGACCTTTTAAAGGGGCGCTTAACCTACAATTTTTACAGTTTTAAAAATTATTATATTTGTAGTGAATAAGATTTGTTCTGTAGACATGGGGCCGCGGTGGCCGAGAGGTTCGATTCCCGGCGGGGTCGGGCCCCAGACTTCCGCATGTGGGAATAGTGGCGGACGACGCCGCCGCTTGTCGGCGGGTTTTCTTTGGGATCTCCCGTTTCCACTTGCTCTTTCATTCCGGCAATGCTCCATACTCACCTCATGTCACCCCGCACCAGTGCTGAAGACCTCGATGTTAAGCGTTGACCAAAAATCTCCTCACTTACCGGTACTCAATCTGTAGACATACTTTCTGACTAATTTTTAATGTAATGGAAACATTTTAGCTTTCATAGTTTTTTAATGGCATGTCAAAGTCCAAATTGGTATAAAACAGTATTATGCTTTAGAGAAAAACCAACTGATTTACTGAACTAAAAAAAAAAAATTCACACTGATTAACGTTGTAGGCTACAAGGTCTCTAACATAAAAACAAACAAAAAATTGAAATTGAAATTAAAATTAAATAAAGTAGATGAAAAAAATTTCTGTCAACCGTCCCCTTAAGTTATGCACGTCATAGTGCCGAACATAAAAAAAAGGGCTATAGGTACATAACAGCACAATAACTTTGATATTAGGCCTACGTCTTACAATGGCAGGGTAGCCAATATTCCTCATTAGAGGCGCGCCAATTACGTAATGATTACCTAGAGGCTACGATGATACGTGATGCGCAAGTCTAGGTCACCCTTACAGCAAAATAAGTCCGTTGCCACATTGAGTTTTCCGTCTCCCGTAGTTCTGTGACGCGTTTCAAGGCCTGGAGATGCGGGAGTGCTAAGGTTGACTCTTGCTGAATTACCTCTCGCCTCGTCGTATTTACGCGCAAGGCGGTCATCTTATGAGGGCATTTCACCGAAGAATTTAAATGTTTTAATAATGTTTGCATTCGTACGAGATATTGTTCGTTTTGTAGACATACAATGTAACTATTTAATTGTAATGTAATTTTTTTTAGCTTTCGTAGTTTTTTGTGTAACGTCATGTCAAAGCCCAGACTCGCGTATAACTGTTTTAAACATTAAAGGAAAACCGAAATGAAATAATTCACACTAGAGAGCAATGCCATGGGCTACGTCAAGACATGTAACAGAACCTCATTGATTTTTTTTATTAAAATATTCAAAAATTACGCAACCTTTTATTTCAAATTCAATACATTTTTCATAAATACAAAAACAAATTCAATCTATGTACGTATCCCGTGCCAATGTTCTTCAGTGCGAATTATTTCATTTCGGTAAATCAGTTGGTTTTCCTTTTACGCATACGCAAAAGTGGAATTACACATGACAATATATGCAAAAATTATGAAAGCTAAAAAAAGGATTACCGTAAGAAATAATCACAATGTATGTCTACAAAGCAAAACCATATATCGTAAGTCTACAAATATAAATATTATTTAAACAATCAAAATTTTCAGTTAATATTCCTGTTAAATGTATTCTTTCTTTCGGTGACTTCCGAACGTAACATTTAAGGTGTCCGCCCATCAATTTTGTCTACGAGCTACGGATATTTACATTATTTTCAACAATACATACATGAAAATTTAATAAAATTAATGACTCGATGAAATACAATTACCGCCACGTTTTTAAACGTAAACATCACAAATTAACCTTAAGTTATTTTTAATACTATTATCTTACAATTGCGATACAGCAATCGAAATCGTACTTGGCAATGTTATCAAGGTCTTATTTTTTTTTACTTCTAGCAGTATCGATAGTATCTAGTGATTATCGATCTTGCTGAGTATCAATAGTTCACTTTCAATAACGATCACTAGATGGATACCAGCTGTGTCTCCTGGGAAATTTTCCGCGCGGTTCCTTAGCTCCTTTTAACCCTAGTCGCTACCATCATCCCCTTTTCGGTTTGGACTCGGTGCGAAAGACAGAATCGATATGGCGGGCCAACGACCAGCTCAGCGGCGCACTCTGGATGCGTGGAAACAGTATGTCCGTCGTCCAGGTAAAATAAATATAAACATGCCAAATAGCCGGCGTATTTTATGTCGACAAGGTTCGTTTCGAAAGCAAACTAAATAAATTCTTAAGATGACGTTCCAATGTTTCAGACGAACATATGCAACCCTCATTAACACATTTTAATTCAAGACTAATATTACAATCCCAATAGCAATAAGAGTATTACGTTAATCAAAATTGTTTTGCGTTTAATCTAAAGACACAGTCGTTCTTATTTTCGTTGCGTTCGCCGAAGTCAAGAAAAGAAATTAGTTAACTACACATCTTACAAAAAATATTTTTTTATGTATTGCGTTGATAATGTAACAGTTTGCTGTACTTGATTTTACAGAACGCAGCTAGGTAAGAACGGCTGCATCTTCAGTAAAATACTAAAGGCCGTTCGGGATAAAGTGAGCACTAAAAATTTAACCTTTGAAAAAAAAAATCACTAGCCGTTACAGCCTATAATTCTACATTAACAATAGTTATCTTACTACTTGTATGGTTGGCAACTAATTAACAGAATACAGTTCCGTGTATTTTTATATTTTAATACAACTATACTAAAATAAAATCAATTTAAAAGGAATCATCTGAATACTGTATAATTAAAAAAACTTTTTGATCAAACTATACAGGTTCCTACCAACTGCACAATTTATCTTACAGGCGCAAACATCAAGTGACGTGTCCAGAGAGGTTAGACATTTGCCGTCGTTAGCCGTTACGCGCGGAAAGATACCAATTGGCTAAAAATAGAACTATAGCAGGGCTTTTTTGAGTTCTCACTTTATCCCGAACCACCTATAATATAATTTTGATATGCGTAATACTTTTAGTAATAGGACCATAGTAAAAAAAAATTATGTTTAATTGGGGTTAAGGGGCCCGCCTCGTTACCATAAAATCGCGCTGCAGTGTGTTTGAAGAACACGTTTTACACCGAAACTAATACACGTGTGTTCACGCCGTTTTACACTGAAACTAATACACGTGTGTTCACGCCGTTTGTCTACGAAAAGAACACACACTTCAGACGACTGTCCTTAAGTACTTTCAAGACAACACACGTATTAGAAATACCCTTTTAGGGCACGTCTAACAGGGTTAAAACTGAGTTTTCAGGCTGCTATAGCGGAAAATATATTAACCGGATGCATGTGAAAGCACTTAAGGGCAGTGCATTGAACTTAAGTAAAGTGAATTCGTAAATAAAACAACAGGGTCACCACTTAAAGTCCCATAGGAATATTTATTTCTTCGCGAAGACTGCGCGCCTTACGCATAGAGGCGATGCACCATTGTATGGCTCATACGACGTCGCCCTTAGCACCATACTTCACTCACACAAACACATGTGCCACGAGGCGGGCCTCTTAATGAGGGTTGCATATAGGAGCCTGAAACACTAGTACGATCTCTTATGTACGACAAACAACTCGAGCCACTGGTTTGTCGAGAAAAGGATTTTTAAAACGTTTGATTTTAGTGTCTTACTTGCACATCGCAGGTCTGCTTCATGGTCACTGGCAACGTGTCATTCTTCAGACACGTCTCTCATTTGAATACGCCAATCCGAATAAGGCTATAGAGACAACATACGTTTGTGATTTGCCAGTAGAAACCCAAGACAAATGAGAGTTAACACAGCGAATCACTGACTATGAAACAGAGATGTAAGTGTGCACACAAGACATCGAAACGAAATGGTACCAAAATTTTTCGCCTCAAAATCGTTGCTCTACAAATAACGTAGATACAGCTTACCGATGAATACAGTTGTAGTAAATTTGATATATTTTTAGACGGTAAATATTTTCGTAAGATCAGCCAAGATTGTGAAATTATATGGGACGTTTTAGTTTACTTAATGACTGTACCACCACACTAACACACTAAAATGTCGTGTCGGGTAGTTATTTACAAACACTTAGTATGCAAATAAACTTACTTAGCATTATCCACACTGAAATAAATATTTTGTTGTAAATTATTACTGTCAAATTATTTTGGGGTAAGCACAAATGTATATGTTGGTGGCCACAATTTTTAGTGGTGGCAGCAAAATATTTCTGTGTTTAGAGAAAAGAAATATTTGATACGGCTAATACTGCCAATTTTTTTTCGTGGAAATATAGAAATCGTGTCGTCCGTAACTTGAAATCTGGATTTCGGCACGTGCCCCAGTGTAACCACATGGGCGCAACCAGTGTACCGTATTTATGGTACACACAAGCCGTTACAGCATAATTGCATAGTGTCTGAAACTCCTCCTGCTACTAAAATAATTTCAGTGCAAGTGCTTAAAAATGTGCGTTATTTGTATCGTACAAACTTTTGAAAATACCCAGATATAGAGTCTCCTGCAATAACGAGCAAGTGAAGCTGGAGTGTTGGAAATATATGCTTCTGGTATGCAGAGATAGTTAAAGAAGTAAAATGGCCAGGGAGGGGATTGAATGTCACAAAGTACAAGATCCCTCCCACCCCCCTTCCTTCCTCGTTAATGACGATGAAATATTCCAGCATGTACTACACTTACGTTTCCTACTAGGCCTAACTACAATTTCACTTTTTGATGGACTTGACGCCTCGTCGAAAGCTAGACCACCAGAGACAGTGATACACAACACGATGACAGAAACTGGGAGAGGAACCGGCCATGGTCTATGTTAAGGATGCGCCTAAGCATTCGCCCGGAACGATTTCAGCAAACCACGGAAGCCTAGAATCGAGATGGCCAAAGCCGTGAATAGAACTCAGGTTCTTCCGAATGCGAGTCCTCAACGGCGCGCCACCCCGCTCGGTGCCTTCATACTAAAGAACGTCATGGCATTTCATAGAAAATGTGACAGAATATTGTCAGCAACGTAAAGTTACGTTTTTGTCACTTGGTAAATGAGCAAAATTGAACATGACTCGAGATTTAAAAAGACTTACAAGCAAATCACCCCAGGTTATGAAGTTGCGGCACAAATATATTGCATCGAAGACCTAAGAGCACAACAGAATTGTATCTTTCATCGAATCACATCGCGTAAATAGTAAGGTCTCTATTCATTGTATTTTATTGAATTTTGTGATTCGAATTTGTAATTAGTAGAGTCCACGATTTTATGGCGAAAATATTTTTGCAACATTTGGTTTCAATGCGTTATGTGCACGTCTGCAGCTCTGTTATATCGTCTGTGATTGGATGATTTTACTCTCACTTGCCTTGGCTAATTACAGACGTACGGAGTCACAATGCTCCTGTTCTGATAGGACCAGTCAAATGAGAAACGTGTCTGAAGAAAGACACGCTGCCAGTAACCATGAAGCACAGCTGCCGATGTGCATGTGAGACATTGAAACAAAGTGGGCAGAGATCTTTTCGCGACAAAATCGTTGCCCTAGTTATTAGTTTTTAACTACGGATTATCAATCACGTTCAAATTAATGGTAAAACTTTTACATTATTTATTTTAAGATTAGTTTCTTTTGAGGAATACTGGTGTGCATATTTACAAAAGACGTGGGTTGGCTGCAGATACAATACTGTTAGCGCGCTACGTCTGGGCTGGTGGATACCCCATGTACTGTGTTATACTGTCGTCGGCACGGCTCGGTCAACACTGATACGCAGTTCGGAACGGCCCGGCAGTATACACATTCCATTCAGAAAACTTTTGTCACGACAGATCTCGATCACGACAGATCTCGATAATAAAACATTCCGTGCTCGAAGTACTGTGCCTAATGCATTTTCCATTAACTTATCAGGGGTTCGGTGCGTGAGCATGTAATTTTCCTTCCGCTCTGACGTATCAGTTTTCCAACATTCCAATCTGCCTAGGCGCAGTACACTGAAAAATAAAATTAATTCCAACTTTTACAATATTTTTAAGAAATTATTTAAAAAAAGTCAAGTTTTTTTGTAAAAATTATCATGCGCAGAAGTAAAGTTTGCTTTAAACGTACATTCTGTTAATAAACATGTAATTTCATTCGTTCTTTTAGGCCTGTCAACTGTATTTAACCCAGAAAGACGACAAAAAATATAAGAAAAAAATAAAAATTAATTCCGAAGCATAATATAATCGTATCAATGAAGATGATGCGAAAACAAAAGAAGAACGATAAAATACAATGACTAAGGTGTATGGAAAATGGCGACAGAAACGCACGAGGACAACACAAATGACGACTCTAGACACTCATGCATATGAGCACACAATACAGAAGAATGAAAATACAGACGAAAAGAAGCAGGCTTCCTTCGACAACATATGCGACGTTTCGGTCCCGTCTCCAGTACAGTTAAGCCTACAGACTGAGGAACACGATCAGTCAAACTGGGTTTATGGTGTTATTTATGAACGATTCTTGCAAAGGGACAAGTTACAAACTAAAGAAGTATTTTGGAAATACGCCATTACAGCAAATGGCGTGTTACAGAAAACTAGAAAATACACACAAACAGACAAGTAAATCACTGACTGATTTCCCTGTGGTGTCGTATATGATTACGTTTGCTTGCCAGTAGCAAACAAGTTCTTTTGCTTGTTTGTGCGTATTCTCTGGTTTTTCTCTGACACACAATTTTCTGCAATGGCGTATGTGCAAAATACTCCTTTAGTTTGGGTTTGTGGTGTTATCAGAAGTGGCCACTTACCAGCACCGCATTCATCTTGATGTCCATCATGTTCTTCACCTCGCTAGCCATCTCCCGTATGAGTATGAGGCCGTCCTTCCTCTTCACCTCCAGCTCGTGGAATTTCTGCAAACATACGATGAAGAATTACACGGGTTTTCGAAACACACACACACCTAATAGTCATCATTTTATTTATTTTATTATAGAGGGTTTATCTACGTCCCCAGTTTTTTGCCATTAGGCTTAGATAGGGACGGCTTGCAAACTATCTAAAGTAAGTAAACGACACAAACATCCATGCCAGTGCTAAGATTCTAATCCAGGACCTCTCGCACAGTAGGCCAGCATGCTACCGACCAAACTACAGAGGCCGGTTCATCATTTTTTTAAATCAAAGACTTCGGTACAAATTAGTTAACTGGGACTGGTCCCATGCCGGCTTGGATTTATGTCATTTTTCCCTTATAAGTAGGGCCACGATTTTGTCGCGAAAAGATTTTTGCCACACTTTGTTTCAGTGACTCACGTGCACATCGGCAGTTCTGTTTCAAGGTTATTGGCAGCGTGTCTATGTTCAGACACGTTTCTCATTTGACTGCACCAATCAGAATAAGACTACTGTGAGTCTGTACGTCTATAATTTGCCAAGGCCAGTGAGAGTGAAATCATCCAACCACAGACGATGTAGCAGAGCTGCAGGTGTGCA
This sequence comes from Medauroidea extradentata, assembly GCA_003012365.1. Taxonomy (NCBI): domain Eukaryota; kingdom Metazoa; phylum Arthropoda; class Insecta; order Phasmatodea; family Phasmatidae; genus Medauroidea; species Medauroidea extradentata. Next base: position 41,546 of record PNEQ01071690.1, read on the forward strand.
CATGACGCATCGAAACCAAATGTTGCAAAAATCTTTTCGCCATAAAATCGTGGCTCTACTTATAAGTCAGGGGATATAAGTTGTTCTGGATAAAGTGAGCACTATTTAAACTGTAAAAAAACACCACATGTTACTGCATATAATTTATACAGTAACAGTAGTTGCCTTATTCGCTGTAAGGTTGGCAGCGAATTGCTGAATGCAGTTCCGTGTATTTTCCTAGTTAAATGCAACAATAGTTAAATAAAATAAAATGAATTCGACATAACTGCGTTTTATATAATTAATAAACTTTTTTTTATCAAACTATAGAGATTCCTACCGACTGCACAATTTATCTTATACGCGCAAACATCGAGTGGCGTGTCCAGAGAGGTTAGACATTTCCCGTTGTTAGCCGTTACGTGCGGAAAGATACGAATTGGCTGAAAATATAAATTTAGCAGGGATTTTTTTGGTATTCACTTTATCCCGAAACATCTATAGAGAACAACGGCGCGACAAACGCGACGCGAATGCCCGCGCCGTGAATAACAAAAGATGTCAGCCAATCAGCGTCGAGGAGGACGTGCCAACGTCACAGAAAGCTCGGTGCTAATTGGTGGACATATTTTGTCTTTCACGTTGCGGGCACCCGCGTCGCTTCTGTCGTGCCATTGTGATTCCGGCATTACACATAGACAGGTCACAGGTATTTTTTAGTTAACTTTTTGGAATCCATACTGTTGCGACCTCTGTAATCGCTCGCGTAAAATAATCTCTTTTTCCATTTCAGATCTTTTTGTGAGTACAAAATTAGTACGGTATACTGAAATGTTGATCGCGGGCTTCCATGGCTGGAGTCGTGCAGCATATCACACACACATACACACACATACCGCATGCATTCGGGTGTCCGAACAACTAACCTCAGTGCGACTCTGATTACGGCTGTGTCAAAAAGTGCCGAAACATCGTAAGAAACCGAAAACCGGACGTGGCCTCGACCCAGAAGCCGATACGAATGATATTGAAGTTTTCAACGACTTGAGAACATCTGTTGTGCTAAAGTTGTCTATACATATATACGGAAACATATGTTGACAGAGAACGGATAAGTGCAAGACGGTAGAGACCAGGTCCATGTTCGAAATATCGACTGATATCTGAATATTTAAACACCCAAATGTAATTCTCAGAATAAATTTGCTTCGCCAGAATTTTTGAGTCTCATTGTTGTTCATGAACAAATAGTACGAATGGAATTAACAAGTTAAGACTTAAATTAAAATTTTTAAAAACCCCATACTCACAGGATACTAAATTTCAAATCGATCAGCCCAATGTAATTGCTTCCATTCACTAAAAAAAAAAAAAAAAAAAAAAAAAAAAAAAAAAAAAAAAAAAAAAAAAAAAAACTAGAAAAGAACTAATGATTTTTAAACGCTGAACAAACAGATTTCCTTGAATCATCGCTAAGAACATTCTCGACCAAGTCAGCTTTCAAGCAAAATAAACCGCATCAAAATCGGTCCTTCCGTTTAGGAGCTACGATGCCACAGACAGATACATAGACAGACACGTCAAACTTATAACACCCCTCTTTTTGTGTCGGGGGTTAAAAAAAAAGTAACAATGTGTCGCCTGAATTGATGAATAGCTAATATAATACGACCCGTAAAACAGAATATATGCCAAAATGCAATAGTTTCCAGTACTGTATTTCCCAGGCGTACTTGAGTGAGTATAGTATTTTAGTATACACCTTGACTACATTATCTAATAGTAACTGCTACAGCCATAATTTACATGGCCAGCAACCATGGAACATCTAGATTAGTTCATTCTCTGAGCAAAAAGAACAATAAACTTCCAACAGTACCCAAACATTCATGAGAATAGATACACACCTCCTACATCACGTTCTGTTATTAATTTACTTCACTACTACAGGCTAGGCTGACTGACTTAACCTTGGAATAGAAAGTCGCCTAAAATAAACCTCTTACCATTTATAATACATTTTTTTTAGAACGTTTGATGTTTTATGTACCTCACGTAAAATGCTCAATAATTTTTGAGTTATTAAGAAGCAGTTGTGAGCGTTAATTTGTCTGTAAACTCTATGTAAACAGTTCACACTACTGTTCATTAATTGCTTAAAATGCTAGCTACCGATCTGTCACTTTTTCATTTACGGTTACACATTTATCATTAGGCAGTTATCATTGTAAGTACAACTGACATCATTTAAAATAACTTTTGAAGAGTTACAGTTTTCGGGGATAAATTATATCAATATACGCAAAGCGAAAAACGTTAAAGAGTGCAAGGCCGAATAATTAATACTTTAGTTGACCGTTGACAGATACACTTGTTTGAGTGTCCATTCAAATGTTTCTTCATTTAGTTTGGTTTCTCTTATTTACTTGCACAAGTACACATTATTCATACTGTTATGAGATAGTCTCCGGGCTTAACGCTAAACTGCATAGACAATGTTTGTTTCCACAAAATTAGGCATAAAATTCAGATCTTTTAACTGACTGATATTTGAAGAGTTAAAGGAAAGAAAACAAGAAACACTGAGTTGGAAATGAAAATGTATGAGAAAAATACAATATATTACATATTAGTATTAGCTGTACAAATAGTCGTGCGATAGCAAAAAAACAAACGCGTATGCAGTAAAGATTTCTTTATTAAATTGTATTTCAGATAGCATGAAACGACAGAATATTTTTATACAAAAACATAACGAGCGAGCAAAAAAAAAAAAATAAAAATAAAAACTGAAGACAGTACTGTAGTACAAGAGTTACAACATTAAAAAGTAGCTTACAAATATCTTCAAAAATAAAAGTCTGGTATACACCTACTACATTGTACTTAATAAAGAGACTCAGTAGCATATCTGAATCGCACCGAAACTGTATTTCAGGTTAATAGTAACATAGGCGGGAAATCTGAAAAATCATGCATATTTTTCCTCTTACACTTCTCTCCATCAGAACTACTAACAAACAAAATGAATTCACTAATTTCTATCCGTCAAATACTGAACTTGAAGTCATTATCTGCATCTGAATTTTGTAATATTAGTAGTTAATATTAGTTCAATTTAATTTCTTGTCATATTCATTGGCAAAGTAAAAAATATTTTATGTGCTAATATTGGTAGTTGTAGGCCTAATTATTTTATTTTTTGTATTTACGCCATATTAGCATTCTCCAGCAATGTTGAAAACTACACACTTTTTTTTATTATTATCTGACGTATCGGTGTGTGGTTACTCCGGCATGGCACGCATTAATCGCTAAGTACGAAAGAAGTGGGGATTGAATATGTCTCAAGGATGTGCCTCACATACGTGGTTGGCTGTTAAGGCCTATACACAATTGATTACGTTAACATTTCACTTTACGTTTCTGTAACATTAAGTAGGCCTATTTTATCAATACAGAATACAAACGTAAAGTTGAAGTAACGACAGTTGAAAAACGATTTTAGAATGTGTTTTTTTAAACGGAAGGATTGTGATATAAATCATCATGTATTTGCCATAAAAGCATATCACGAAGATAATAAAAAATAAGCCCAGTTATCTAAATATTTTCCATTTATGATAATATTTTGCAGAACAAAAACAACGCCTTATATTGACGAAACTTACAGTTCATCTACAAATACTTTTCAAATTCTGTTTGCAAGTTTTTACGAATACATTTAAACCATACTTGTTATATATTTCATGAAAATTTAGTACTGGAGAAAAGTTATCGTAAAGTCTAATGTGAAAGTCAAATGCTACAGTTATTAATTGTGTATAGGGCTTTAGTTGGAGCAGAGCAGGGTTGTGTAGAGACCACGGCCGCATTGAGGTCGTGACCACACCTCGAAGTAAGCAAGAGTACAGCAAGGTAGAGCACAGAAAATCTAGTATCATAGAGTAGGGTGCTGGGTAAACCTGTAAACCAGAACTCTCACAGATTAACTGTTGTTAGTAATGGTAGGACCTCTGGAATAGAGGAATTAATTTAAGAAGAAAAGATATGCGGAGAAAAAACAGTGACTTGATGAAAATAAATGGGCTATCCCGGGGCTGCCGGCCAATCAGGAGCCAGCTCTTCGAGTTTTGGTATCACCAGTAAGGACCTGAGTGCCCCTGGCGAAATGATCGGACAAAACTAGTTTGTCCAACAGAAAAAACCTAATATACTTAAAACAATATTAGAAGGCCGTGTTGGTTCTCAGGCAAGCCTGTCGAGCCAACACTAGTTAAAATTAATTATAAGTTGAAAATGTGGTTAGTGCTATACTTAAGCTAAAGTAGGAAAACCACGTACTAATCGTAAACAAACTTAAGGATAATTTCGAACGTTATCAAATAAATAGTTACTGGTCTGGAATTCCTTGTATTTTATTCTAAGAAGATGGCAAGGCAGACTAAAGAACAGTTTTATTTTTATCGTCGCCACGCGAATCCTCTTTTACATCATCTTGGGCACGAAGGCGCCCGTCTGAATCCTGTTCATTACCACAGGACTAAGGAAAAAATAAAAGGTAAAAAAGAAGAGGAAGAAGTATCTGCAGATGAGCGCCGGTGTCAGGGTAAAGGTGCGAGACAGAGAGAGAGAGAGAGAGAGAGAGAGAGAGAGAGAGAGAGAGAGAGAGAGAGGAGCCGTCTGGAACACGGGTGCGGCGGGAAACCTCGCAGCATCCCCCAGGAGCGTGGTCCAGTTAATACATCACGTAGACAATGCTGCGCCACTCACACGCACGCACGCGGAGATATATATATTTTTTGTCCTTCCTCCCCTATTTTCCAGCTGTCAGCACTGTAGAGACCACAGCCTCTCGCTGCAGCAGGAGACGCAGTCACAAGGAAGAGCGGGAGAAGAAGAACGTAGAAGTGGAGAGGGGATGGTTGGTTGGGAGGGTTGAAGTGGCGAGAGCCATCTAGCGGTGGTCCCTGGATACACTCCTCAAACCCCTTCCCCTCTCCAAGCCATGAAGAGATGTTTTGGGCTCGGGAGCCTTAATTGACTCCGCCGCCAGGAGAGTGCCCCACTTTGAAACCACCTCTTGCTGCGGACTTCATGTTAATGGACGTGTCATTTACCACGTACACTTCTGCAGGAGGAGGAAAAACAGAGAAAAAATAATAATTACTGTGTTTGAGGAATATGAAGAAGCAGGAAGACGTACCTCTCCAGGAAGAAGTTTAAAAAATAGTAAAGGGTTGTTTTCATGCTGCAGTTTCAGAGAGAAATTTTGGCAAATTTAACTGGGAACATGCTAGAAATGATTAAAGTTTACGTATCACCTGCAACTGTAATTAAGTCTTATATTATGAAGCACGCAATAACTCGTGGTGAACTTTGATGATTGAGTTATTTTATGATTCAATACTTTCAGTATCTTTGCAGGTTTGACAAGAATTCTAATAACGTTTTTTTTTCTAAGTCTTCTTCAATGGCTCTTAAAAAAGTATGTTTTGTCTCGTTTAAAAATTCTCGTCCATTTAGAAGCCAATTCTACGTCATTCAACAGCATTACCCAATTTATTTAAGTTGATGAGAACTCGTTTCTCTGCAACGAATGAGAAAATTTATTATTTTAGGTAGACCTATGAGCCTAAGAATGAATTCTACAAATTTTGACTCCTAAGTTATATATATATATATATATATATATATATATATATATATATATATATATATATATATATACATATATACATACATACAGCATGTCCAGAAACGGCCGGATAATAAACACACCACGCGAGTCCTGGGCGTAATTGGAGACGCAAATGTAAGAGATTCGAACCTACGCCCAGCAGTAGCAGTACGATAGCTGTTGAGCGCAAGAGAGGACTAACTCCTACTAGCTGCAGGGTTGCCACATTGTGTGTGACAAAAGTTTTCGTGCAACATTTTGCAACTTACATTTTCGTTTCCAATTTCTTCCAGGATTCGCGTGGTTTGCTCAGTGTGTCTATATATATATACACACACGTGATATTCGGATACTTTGCGTTATTAATTAGAAAAGTGTCCTTTTTGTAGACCTTTCTCGATTCGGTGTCCGTTTTTACACCTTTCTCGATTCGACCTAAACTCTATTCGGCGGTAAACGAATGCTTAACCACAGAAAAAAAGTCTATTTTAATAAAGAATACCTAACATAATGAACGTTCTGTGTTTTTGTTTTTTACATACTACCCGTGCAATAATACACGGGTGGAGTGAATGTCATTCACAGCATTTTATGTCAAACTTCAATGCATACAGGACACAATTTTCTTTGGATCCTTCAGTAAGATATCTTTAGTTTTGATCGCTTTGTTTTGAGGAAAACTTGATTATTCAAACAGGTGTGCGCACATGGTAAGTATTCTGTCGATTTAAATTAAACATTTCTCAGATGATCACAAAAATGCAAAACACAAAATCAATAGCTGCGTCAAAATATAATTTTAAAAACAATACGGAAAACGGCAAACAGACATGAAACTCGTAATAAACTACCAAAAACAAACAAAAATATAGAAATGTCACATTATGTAAAAAAAAAAGTTACGTCAGCTAAAAATAGCTACAAAATCTGACTTAAGCAGAAAAGTCTATCTGCTAAATGAGAATAATCCATTATGTGATCTTTGAAGGAGTTTTGCAACGAAGTGCATTACTAGATGTAGTTTTTGGACATACTTCAATGCGATACAGATGTCTGTAAAAAACTACAGAAGATACTAAAACATAAATAAGCAGAGTATGCTTTAGTCAACAGGATACATACACAAAATCAATTTCCTCGGGTCAAATACAACAAAGACAGCCCAAACTTATCGTGTCTGGAAAACTACTGTGTTTTGTTTCGGTTCATCGTTGCGTCGTATTTCATATATTTTATCTGTTTGTCATTTTGATAAAGCAGGCCTTCATCTTTATGGAATTTTTTATGTTGTGTACGTATCCTGTTGATGAAAGCATACTCTCCTTATTTATGTTTTCATATTCTATATAGTTTCCTTCGACAGACAACTACATCGCAATAGAGTTTGTACAAAAACTATTGCCAGACAGAATAATCATTTATGAAATTACTAATAAATAAATGGTTTAAAATATGATGTTATGAAATGACTGGAAATAAAAACACCAAAATATACGTTCATCAAAAAGCTAGAAATGCAACGATCAACAGAAATTACCCTGTCGGAGACAGTCAAGGCAATAGCAAGACACAATTATAAAATGATGAGAGAATTTAAACAGCGTAAGACCAAACAAAACCAAAGAAACAAGTTGAGGAAAGAAAGCAGCACAACGTTTCGGGTTGGACGACACTGAAAATATACAGTTGAGTGAGAAGGACATGACCGCGAGAATTCTCGACGCATGTCTAGAAGTTAAGAGCGCGCCGCAGCTAAAAATTCGTAATTTTATAATTTTACCAAAAAACAGGCCAACTCTTACATCAGTGGTGAGACGCAACAAGTGTAGGAAGACACCGATCCCTTTTAATAAAGCGAGGGGTCCGGGGGTCCTCCCCCAGGAAAATTTTTTATTTATAGGTGCAAAATGGTGCTTCGTATCTAAAGATTGAATATACCTCTAGTAGAAGTATCAAAATTTTTTCAAGGATAAAATCGTTTCTGAGGCTAGGCCTCCCCTCTGACTTACATTGTTATACTTTTTTTTTTCTTCCAAATATCAGTATTTTCCTCATATCGATGCAGAAAATAGTTTTGCTAGAAAATTATATAGTAATAAATGACTGAGCCCCACCGAATATTATTTAACATATAAATACCTATTCTTGATCTTGCCAGTACTCGGGGTATATAGCGGCATGAAAAAAAAGCGTAACTGTACAAATTAGCATATAAAACAATGTAATCAAAGCTTCAAAAGCTCTCCCTTTACCACGACAAGCACGCAGGATGTTAAAGAAAGTATGTTACAAACTGAGCGAGACAATTACTAAATAAATAATATTTAAAAAATTATATAGTGCACGTTTTCAACTGGCGCAAATCTTAAGCGAGAAATTCGCGATTGTAAATTGATATCGAAAACCAAAATTTGTTTAAGTAAAAAAATTAAGGAGGAGTGAATAATAAAGTTCAATATCTGCGATCTGTGAAAAAGTGGATTTGAATACATTTCACCTTCATTGGATAATGGCGCCTGTCAAGCTGTTTTTGCCATACTTTTCTGGTCATAGTATTTTTTTTATGCTAAATGACATAGTTTGTAGCGGGAGGTCCCAATGAACAAAAAAGATTGCCTTGTTGGAACACCCTAAGGTGAACCGTTATTGAGGAACTGGAAAACACGTAGAAAATGAGCCTTGCAGATATGCAACACGCGAGACACAGGAGTCGAAAACTTACATGGAGGCATAAGACACTACGTCCACTTTTTGTCAAAATGCATTTTTAATGTAAATAATACCACAATTTCAAGTACTTTCGAGTGGCATACAACATGAAGTTTGGGCACTAAACAGCTGGATTCACCAGTGAATCACACTCTTCAACCTGCTCTTCTGAAAAATATTATTTTCGTGACGTAGTGTATTATGCCTCCGAGGTACAGATACATAACTTTACCTCATTTGTTACAATAAATCGTCTTGCAAAGTTTGTAGCATACTTTCATCAACATCCTGTATGGATAGTTAGGTGTAACGTCGTGTCGATAGCTATGTCGTACAAATATAAAATTATGCACTTTTGCCACGTGAACGCCAGCCCCATAATAAAAATTGGAAGCTTTGCACGCTAGTACAGCGGTTGGTTAGTTGTGGCGATTTGGCGTTAGACGCTCGCTTCAAAGTCGCCCCTATAGCTCCCTCGCTTCTGAACATCTAACGCGCAGGTAGGAAAAAAAACCACCAGCGGCTCGTCTCTCATTTCCACGGACGTCGCCTACTCACTCGACGAAGACAAGACCAGATGGTCGTGTCACCACGACCACGTGACGTGCGAGACGAGAGGGATGCTGCTTGGGATAAGGAGGGGGGTGAGGGAAGGGGGTTATCTCAAGAAGTGTATTATGTCTGCTGTCACGGGCCCGCCCGCCCCATCGTAACTTCCTCCCCCTTCCCCCCTTGTGAATGCTGGTGAAGAGGGAGGGATGCCGCACAAATTAGCATAACAGATGGCCGTATCGATTGTTGTCTGTCGCTCGGGCGAAGTGCCGGAGTGGGAGAAAGGGAAGTTCCGGGGGAAGGGAGGGGGGTTTCAGAGAGGGTGGGCGGTACAGAGCTTAGGGAGAGGAACATCACTGTTTATTTGCATAGGAAAACAGTTTCCAAATACCGTGAACTGGGTAGGATGGGTTCGCTAGAGAGAAGGGGAAAAAAAAGGGGGGGGGGGTAGTCGTTCCGATGTCTGTGAGCGCTTGCCCTAACTGAAGTCTGCTGCTGCTGCTGCTCACTGTTAACATTTGCAGTTCTCTTTACTAGAGCCGTTCCAGGAAGAAATATAAAAAAAAAAAACTTATCTCTAAAACACTTTTAGGACTCAAACACATGTGTATTGTGCATACATAGATCCAATGGCGTTTAAATATGTCGTTATATGTCTTGGGCCATCTACAGTACATATGAGCTTGTTTAATTTTATATGTGTAAACTTCAATCCGTTTAAGTAGTTTATATATGTATATACGTGTGTCAAAAAATCATATTTTTCAGGAGAGCAGTTTGAAGAGTGTAATTCACTGGTAAATCCAGCTGTTAAGTGCCTTAAAACTAAGTTTTTGACACAACACTGAGTTTGTGTTGTATGTCACTACAAAGTACTTAAAACGATGGTCAAGTTTATTGTAAAAAAGGGAATTTTGACAAAAAAAAAAGGACATAGTGTCTATGCCTCCGAGGTAAACATACATAAATACATACACACATACACATACGTACACATACATACATACATACATACATACATACATACATACATACATACATACATACATACATACATACATACATACATACATACATACATACATACATACATACATACATACATACATACATACATACATACATACATACGAGTACAGCAACTACCACTCTAATGTTAATAATAATGTCGTAAAACCACCGTGAAAGTTGCGCTGAAGAACGTGTGAAGTGACGATAAATCAACTTCTACTACGAATACTACAAATGGAACATTGACTTTCCGGATTCAATTCAGATGCATGATGATACACATGAAGGGAATAAAGTGTGACGATCATATGATCCCACGATTTGGAAACACGGAATCGCCTCTGTTATTATACATGTTTTCTATGCCGGTACGCCTGTAGCGACGCATCGTAGTGAATAAAAGGTCGAGATGACATTAAGGGACAAAAATGTTCACGTGTAAGAAACACGCTCAGACATACCGTTAAAGGCGATACAAACACTCGAAGCCGGAGCGTTATGAGAACGTGTGCAGGTAGTCAAACCCAAGTAGCACGTACATGGTGACATGCTTCTGGGACCCACTAGCGATGTACAACCCTACATACTGAGACGGTGTGTACTTGACATCGGAATGAAGCTAACGTTTATGTTTACAACGTATTATTTTCCCGTGTGGAAATCAACATGGGCATATTTTCGCCTACGTAAATATAGTTTATTGGACGCGTACCTAGAATTTGTGTGCGATGGCACGGATTCCCATGGTGAAGTTGTGAATAGACGTTGAATATTTACGTTAAATTTAATAACGATGTACTTGCACTATTCAGAGACGTGCTTCAGTGTTCCCAGCTCGAAGCAAATAGAGACAGTGTGCTGTTGGGTTGAACTGTGACGTCGGCAGTGAGGGGAAATGGCGATCAGTAGAGGAAGTGAATTCAGTAGTGTTCCTACATAATTTTGTTGAAGCTTCTGGTCGGTCAAGCTCCAATCACAGATGCGCCACGTGATCTTTTCAACAGACTTTCGTTTGAACCTTGATCCCACCACCGTTTTGAGAAAGTAGAGGAGTGAGAGATCAACTATAAATGACCGGATTTTTGCTGGGTTCGGTAGACAGGCTAGGGGAATGATGCTGTTGTTTGAGATATGTAATGATAATGCCATATTATGGTTAGGAGGTTAGGTGCTACAGGTCACATAATAAGTTAAAATTATCATGTTTTTGTAATAATTTGTACTTAAACCTTCCTGGTTCCACGCCATGTGTTTGGCTAACGGAGGTTAATATCTATCATGGTCGTAGGTCATAAGGAAATTAACTACTGATATTTTTCTTCATTTTGCCATGACAGTTATGATTGTCATAATATTGTTAAATGTTTCGCATGCTTCTAAAAATTGAAATTTTAAATTGTCATTTTATTTTGGTCATGATGGTTAGTTCTTTTGTTGTCGTTAAAGTATATTTAGAGTTGAAAACTTTTGCCTTTTTCGTGTAATGGAGGTTATGTTCTCTTAAGGTTGAGGCTTGGTAAGCTTCTAAGAAATAACTAAAATTTTGTTATTGATTGAACCTATCTGTAATGTAATTCTTAAGGTTACTGTCCTGGAAGTTTCAAAAAGGTAGGCAGAGCAAGAATCGAGTCTGAAAAGTTAAATGTATAGTAGTCTCAGGAAAAATTGTATTTGTATTTGAGACAAAGTAAATGTGTGTTTTTTTTCTATATTTAGTAACTTAAGTTTTCTAATCATGTTTACTCATTTTACCTGGATTTTATAAATAATGTGATTTATGTAATCAAATAGTTTTGATATATCTGAAGTTAACTTTACAGATGAATGTTATTATTTTTCTGTAAGCAAATGGTTGTTGTTTTAATAGTATTTTTGAATTATTTACAGAAAACAAGATAAATAATTGATTTTTCAATTATGTGACATTTGGTTTAATACTCATACCAGAAATGTTTGAAAAAAGATAAGAATTTATCTTGTTTACACACCTTAGGTTAAAAGTTAGTTTGGGAAACTAAAGAAAAGACCAGGGGAGCGGTTTGAAGTCCAGTGTTACTGCTGTTGGTTTTTCTGTTATCATTAAGGCTGTTCCAGGGCGTTGTCAGATCGACATATCAGTAATTTCAATTTGATAGGTCAAAAGTGGCTCGCATACCTTCCACGAACACGTGGAACACGTCACAGAACGCGTGAACTTGCTATATTAGCCACCGCGCTTCAGAATATCTCACACTAGCCTCTGGGCGTTGCTGAATGACAGGTTTATGTTGCGCTCCCCTCCAAGCGATGACAGCGCTCAGCATATTGGAACAGCAGTGGTGGTAAACTTTGGTACTACGTAGTCCCTGCTGTCTGTCCTCAGCTGTCACATGGCGAGAGTGAGGGTGGGTGGGCTCGGTCACAGACGACCCGGTCCTTGAAGGGAGGAGTGGAGGAAACTCGTCAGACCACTTTGCAGTCCGGCCTGTGTGTTCTTCACTGCGATTTGGTTTTGAAGCTTCTAGCAGGGGTTAGGACGTGGGGGTGGGTGAACCGCTCTACGACAGAGTATTTCTTCCAACGACTCTACCAATAATTGCACAGAACTCCTTTAAAATTTTTACGTGAAATAAGAAATACATTTTCTCAATCGATGTTGTATCGTAGACAAAGTGGTCACATGACCAGATTTTGATGTACTACAACTGGTGACTATTTTTTATCAAGTCAAAGATTGAATATCTAACAGATCACGAATTACACTCCACATTAAAATTCAAAATACATTCACATTTATTAAAGTGGTAAGGAATAAGTAGTAATTTCTACTGTTCGCAGGAACAGGTGTTAATTATTGTGTTGTAAACTGGTAATCACTGTTTACCAATATTACCTTAAAAATTATTTCTTTTTAACTTATGATTTTCTCATTGGCGCTTGCTTAGTAAATGCAGTTTCAATGTAGTTATTACTACACCGAAGTGTTGCTACGAACACTAAACAAGTGACTGGCAGGGCCCGGAAAATGCGCGGGTTCACTGACCAGTAGGCTAGTCTCCATGAAAGTATGTTTTCTCAAGAAGACAGCAGCTGCTCATTAGCTGCTCGCTTCCACGGTAAAATAGGCGTGAGATTATTTACATTTTTTTCTTTTGCTCAGCGATATTCAGAAGGTGTCAAAAAGTCAAGGGCCAGTTGCGTAAGTGACACGAAAGTGCAGTTGCTGGAATTCTAGCCTGTGTCGGGAAGAAAACGCGAATTTTTCAGGGCCCTAGTGATTGGCCCTGACATCCTAACAAAATTATAAACCAACGAAAGTACTATTTCGTGCGCAGGACATTCTCATAAGTTCAGCTGAAGAGTGACTAACACTTTCTCGTCTAGCTAACAACCTGTGGTAGTCCCATTGCGCAAATTCTTCACATATTTCATCAATATTTGAAAGATGAAGCAAAGAATATAATACTATTTTTAACGGGAAAACTTACAAAGATGTTGGAAGCGTCCACAGTTTACCCTTGCCTTCATGTCAACGCAATACGTAACAAAATGTTGACATTAGATACTATTGCGTTGTTTAAAATTCAGCAACCGATATTCAATGAAGTATGCTCTCGGGTAGCAGTAGGCAAGTGGCAGG
>PNEQ01071691.1:0-55092 GCA_003012365.1 Medauroidea extradentata
ATGGTTGTCATATATAACAATGCCTGGATGGTTGTCATTAATAAAAATGCCTGGATGGTTGTCTTATATATCAGTGTCTGGATGGTTGTCATATATAAAAATGTTTGGATGGTTGTCATATTTAACAGTGCCTGGATGGTTGTAATATATCACAATGCCTGGATGGTTGTCATATATAACCGTGCCTGGATGGTTGTCAAGAATAACAATACCTGGATGGTTGTCATACATAACAGTCCCTGGATTGTTGTCATATTTAACAATGTTTGGATGGTAGTCATATATAACAGTGACTGTATGGTTGTCATATAAAACAATGTTTGTATGGTTGTCATATATTACAATGCCTGGATGGTTGTCATATATAACAATGCCTGGATGGTTATCATATATAATAATGTCTGGATGGTTGTCACATATAACAGTGCCTGGATGGTTGTCATGTATAACAGTACCTGGATTGTTGTCATTAATAACAGTGCCTGGATGGTTGTCATATAAAACAATGCCTGGATGGTTGTCATATACAACAATGCCTGGATGGTTTTCATATACAACAATGCCTGGATGGTTGACATATATAACAGTGTGCGGATAGTTGTCACATACATACTCTTTTGGAAGGTTGTCATAAATAACAGTGCCTGGATGGTTGTCATATATAACAATGACTGGATGGTTGTCATATATAGCAATGCCTGGATGGTTGTCATATATAACAGTGCCTCGATGTTTGTCATATATAACATTGCCTGGATGGTTGTCATATATAACAATGCCTGGATGATTGTAATATATAGCAATGACTGGATGGTAGTCATATATAACAATGCCTGGATGTTTGTCATATATAACAGTGTCTGGGTGTTTGTCATATATAACAGTGTCTGGATGGTTGTCATATATAACAGTGACTGTAAGGTTGTCATATAAAAAATGTTTGGATAGTTGTCATATATAACAGTGCCTGGATTGTTGTCATATATAACAATGCCTTAATGGTTGTCATATATAACAATGCCTGGATTGTTGTCATATATAACAATGCTTGGATGGTTGTCATATTTAACAATGTCTGGATGGTTGTCTTATATATCAGTGTCTCGATGGTTGTCATATATAACAATGTTTGAATGGTTGTCATATTTAACAGTGCCTGGATGGATGTAATATATCACAATGCCTGGATGGTAGTCATATATAACAATGCCTGGATGGTTGTCTTATATAAAAATGCCTGGATGGTTGTTATATATAGCAGTGCATGGATGGTTTTCATATATAACAATGCCTCGATGGTGTTCATATATAACAATGTTTGGAAGGTTGCCATATAATACAGTGCCTGGATGTTTGTCATTTCAAACATCGCCAGGATGGTTGTCATATATAACAGTTACTGGATTGTTGTCATATATAACAATGCTTGGATGGTTGTCAAATTAAACAATGCCTGAATGGTTGTCTTATATATCAATGCCTGGATTTTGTTCATATATAACATTGCCTCGATTGGTTTTATATGTATAACAATGCCTGGATGGTTATCATATAAGACAATTCCTGGATTGTTGTAATATATAACAATGCCTGGATGGTTGTCATATAAAC
Organism: Medauroidea extradentata; assembly: GCA_003012365.1. NCBI lineage: Eukaryota > Metazoa > Arthropoda > Insecta > Phasmatodea > Phasmatidae > Medauroidea > Medauroidea extradentata. The sequence continues at coordinate 1,612 of PNEQ01071691.1, forward strand.
AATGACTGTATGGTTGTCATATAAAACAATGTTTGTATGGTTGTCATATATAACAATGCATGGATGGTTGTCATATATAACAATGCCTGGATAGTTATCATATATAACAATGTCTGGCTGGTTGTCATATATAAAAGTGCCTGGATGGTTGTCATGTATAACAGTACCTGGATTGTTGTCATATATAACACTGCTTGGATGGTTGACATATTTAACAATGCCTGGATGGTTGTTTTATATATCAGTGTCTGGATGGTTGTCATATATAACAATGTTTGGATGGTTGTCATATTTAACAGTGCCTGGATGGTTGTAATATATCACAATGCCTGGATGGTTGCCATATATAACAATACCTGGATGGTTGTCTTTTATAAAAATGCCTGGATGGTTGTTATATATAACAGTGCCTGGATGGTTGTCATATATAACAATGCCTCGATGGTGTTCATATAAAACAATTTTTGGAAGGTTGTCATATAATACAGTGCCTGGATGTTTGTCATTTAAAACAATGAAGGGTTTTTGTAATATATAACAATGCCTAGATGGTTGTCATATATAACCTTGGCTAAATGTTTGTCATATTTAACAGTGCCTCGATGTTTGTCATATATAACAATGCCTGGATGATTGTCATATATAACAATGTTTATATGGTTGTCATATAATACATGGCCTGTATGGTTGTCATATAAAAAAATGCCTGGATATATATCAATGCCTGGATTTTGTTCATATATAACATTGCCTCGATTGGTTTTATATGTATAACAATGCCTGGACTTAAGTAATATATAACAATGCCTGAATGGTTGTCATATATAACAGTGACTGTATGGTTGTCAAATAAAACAATGTTTGTATGGTTGTCATATATAACAATGCCTGGATGGTTGTCATATATAACAATGCCTGGATGGTTATTATATATAACAATGTCTGGATGGTTGTCATATATAACAGTGCCTGGATGGTTGTCATGTATAACAGTACCTGGATGGTTGTCATATATAACAGTGCCTGGATGGTTGTCATATATAACAATGCCTGAATGGTTGTCATATATAACAATGCCTGAATGATTTTCATATACAACAATGGCTGGATGGTTGTCATATACAACAATGCCTGGATAGTTGTCATATATAACAGTGTGCGGATAGTTGTCATATACATCAACTATTGGATGGTTGTCATAAATAACAGTACCTGTATGGTTGTCATATATAACAATGCCTGGATGGTTGTCATATATAACAATGCCTGGATGGTTGTCATATATAACAGTGCCTCGATGTTTGTCATATATAACAATGCCTGGATGGTTGTCATATATAACAATGCCTGGATGATTGTCATATATAACAATGCCTGGATGGTTGTCATATTTAACAATGCCTGGATGGTTGTCATATATAAAATTGTCTGGATGGTTGTCATATGTAACAATGCCTGGATGGTTGTCATATATAACAGTGCCTGGATGGTTGTCACATATATTAATGCCTGGATGGTTGTCATATACAACAGTGCCTTGATTGTTGTCATATATATATGTATGGTTGTCATATATAAGAATGCTTGGATGAATGTCCCAAATAACAAGGGTTAATTGGTTGTCATATATAACAGTGACTGGATGGTTGTCATATATAACAATGTCTGGATGGTCGTCATATATAACAATGCCTGGATGTTTGTCATATATAACAGTGTCTGGGTGTTTGTCAAATATAACAGTGTCTGGATGGTTGTCATATATAACAGTGTCTGTATTGATGTCATATATGAACTTGCCTGAATGGTTGTTATATATAACATGTCCTGGATGGTGGTAAGATATAACAGTGGTTCGATGGTTTTCATAAATAAAAATGCTGGGATGGTTGCCACATATTTCCATGCCTGGATGATAGTCGTATATAACAGTGTCTGGATGGTTCTCATATATAACAGTGACTGTAAGGTTGTCATATAAAAAATGTTTGGATGGTTGTCATATATAACAGTGCCTGTATTGTTTTCATATATAACAATGCCTTAATGGTTGTCATATATAACAATGCCTGGATGGTTGTCATATATAACAGTGCCTGGATGGATATCATGTATAACAATACATGGATGGTTGTCATATATAACAGTCTCTGGATTGTTGTCATATATAACAATGCTTGGATGGTTGTCATATTTAACAATGCCTGGATGGTTGTCTTATATATCAGTGTCTGGATGGTTGTCATATATAACAATGTTTGGATGGTTGTCATATTTAACAGTGCCCGGATGGATGTAATATATCACAATGCCTGGATGGTAGTCATATATAACAATGCCTGGATGGTTGTCTTATATAAAAATGCCTGGATGTTTGTTATATATAACAGTGCCTGGATGGTTGTCATATATAACAATGCCTCGATGGTGTTCATATACAACAATGTTTGGAAGGTTGCCATATAATACAGTGCCTGGATGTTTGTCATTTCAAACAATGCCAGGATGGTTGTCATATATAACAGTCCCTGGATTGTTGTCATATATAACAATGCTTGGATGGTTGTCATATTTAACAATGCCTGGATGGTTGACTTATATATCAGTGTCTGGATGGTTGTCATATATAACAATGTTTGGATGGTTATCATATATAACAGTGCCTGGATGGTTGTAATATATCACAATGCCTGGATGGTTGTCATATATAACAGTGCCTGGATGGTTGTCATGAATAACAATACCAGGATGGTTGTCATACATAACAGTCCCTGGATTGTTGTCATATATAACAATGTTTGGATAGTAGTCATATATAACAATGACTGGATAGTTTATATAAATAACAATGACTGGATGGATGTCATATATAACAATGCCAGGATGTTTGTCATATATAACAGTGTCTGGGTGTTTGTCATATATAACGGTGTATTGATGGTTGTCATATATAACAGTGACTGTATGGATGTCATATATAACCTTGCCTGAATGGTTGTCATATGTAACAATGTCTGCATGGTTGTCATATATAACAATGCCTGGATGGTTGTCATATATTACAGTGCCTGGATGGTTGTCATATATAACAATGCTTGGATGGTTGTCATATATAACAATGCCTGTATGGGTGTCATATATAACATTGCCTGAATTGTTGTTATATATAACATTGCCTGGATGGTTGTCAGATATAACAGTGCCTGGATGGTTGTCATATATAACAATGTCTGGATGGTCGTCATATATAACAATGCCTGGATTTTTGTCATATATGTAACAGTGTCTGGGTTTTTGTCATATATAACCGTGTCTAGATGGTTGTCATTTATAACAGTGACTGTATGGATATCATATATAACCTTGCCTGAATGGTTGTCATATGTAACAATGTCTGCATGGTTGTCATATATAACAATGCCTGGATGGTGGTCATATATTACAGTGCCTGGATGGTTGAAATATATATAACAATGCCTGGATGGTTGTCATATTACAATGTTTGGACGGTTGTCTAATAATACAGTGCCTTAATGGTTGTCATATAAACAATGCCTGTATGGGTGTCATATATAACATTGCCTGAATGGTTGTCATATTTAACATTGCCTGGATGGTTGTCAGATATAACAGTGCCTGGATGGTTGTCATATATAACAATGTCTGGATGGTTGTCATATGTAACAATGCCTGGATGGTTGTCATATATAACAATGCCTGGATGGTGGTCATATATTACTGTGCCTGGATGGTTGTCATATATAACAATGCCTGGATGGTTGTCATATATAACAATGTTTGGACGGTTGTCTAATAATACAGTGCCTGGATGGTTGTCATATAAAACAATGCCAGGATGGTTGTCATATATAACAATGTCTGCATGGTTGTCATATATAACATTGCCTGAATCGGTGTCTTATATAACAATGCCTGGATGGTTGTCAAATAAAACAGTGCCTGGATTGTTGTTATATATAACAATGCCTGGATGGTTGTCATATATAACAATGCCTAGATGGTTGTCATCTATAACAGATTCTGGATGGTTGTCATTAACAGTGTTTTATGGTTGTTATATATAACAGTGATTTTATGGATATCATATATTCCTTGTCTGAATAGTTGTCATATATAACAATGCCTGGATTGTTGTAAGATATAAAAGTTCTTGGATGGTTTTCATAAATAACAATGCTGGGATGGTTACCACATATTACCAAGCCTGGATGATAGTCGTATATAACAGTGTCTGGATGGTTGTCATATAAAAAAATGTTTGGATCGTTGTCATATATAACAGTGCCTTGTTTTTTGTCACATATAACAGTGCCTGGTTGGTTGTCATATATAACAATGCCTGGATGGTTGGCATATATAACATTGCCTGGATGGTTTTCATATTTATCAATGCCTTGATGGTTGTCATATATTATAATGTTTGAAAGGTTTTTCATTTAATACAGTGCCTGGATGGTTGTCATATATATCACTGCCTGGATGGTTGTCAAATATAACAATGCCTGGATTGTTCTCATATATAACAATGCCTGGATGGTTGTCATATATAGCAATGCCTGGATAGTTGTCATATAAAACAATGAATGGATGGTTGTTATATACCTTGCCTGACTAGTTGTCATATACAACAATTCCCGGATGGTTGTCATTTATATCAATGCCATAATGGTTGTCATATATAATAATTCCTTTATGGTTGTCATATATAACAATGCCTAGATGGTTGACATATATATCTGTGTCTGGATGGCTGTCATATATAACAGTGCCTGGATGGCTGTCATATATAACTATGTTTGGAAGGTTGTCATATATAACAGTGCCTGAATGGTTGACATATACATACGGGCAGGATGGTTGTATTATATAACATTGTCTGGATGGTTGTCATGTATATCAATGCCTGAATGGTTGTCATATATAACAATGCCTAGATATTACCATATATAACAATGCCTGGATGCTTGTCATATATGACACTGCCTGGATGTTTGTCAAATATAACAATGCCTGGATTGTTCTCATATATAACAATGCCTGGATGGTTGTCATATATAGCAATGCCTGGATGTTTTTTATATATAACCTTGCCTGAATAGTTGTCATATATAACAATGCCTGAATGGTTGTCATATATAACAGTGCCTAAGGGTTGTTATATATAACATTGCCTGAATGTTTGACATATAGAACAATGCCTGGATGGATGACCCATATAACAACGGTTAATTGGTTGTCATATATAACAGTGCCTGGATGGTTGTCACATATATTAATGCCTGGATGGTTGTCATATACAACAGTGCCTTGATTGTTGTCATATATATATGTATGGTTGTCATATATAAGAATGCTTGGATGAATGTCCCAAATAACAAGGGTTAATTGGTTGTCATATATAACAGTGACTGGATGGTTGTCATATATAACAATGTCTGGATGGTCGTCATATATAACAATGCCTGGATGTTTGTCATATATAACAGTGTCTGGGTGTTTGTCATATATAACAGTGTCTGGATGGTTGTCATATATAACAGTGTCTGTATGGATGTCATATATGAACTTGCCTGAATGGTTGTTATATATAACATGTCCTGGATGGTGGTAAGATATAACAGTGGTTCGATGGTTTTCATAAATAAAAATGCTGGGATGGTTGCCACATATTTCCATGCCTGGATGATAGTCGTATAAAACAGTGTCTGGATGGTTCTCATATATAACAGTGACTGTAAGGTTGTCATATAAAAAATGTTTGGATGGTTGTCATATATAACAGTGCCTGTATTGTTTTCATATATAACAATGCCTTAATGGTTGTCATATATAACAATGCCTGGATGGTTGTCATATATAACAGTGCCTGGATGGATATCATGTATAACAATACATGGATGGTTGTCATATATAACAGTCTCTGGATTGTTGTCATATATAACAATGCTTGGATGGTTGTCATATTTAACAATGCCTGGATGGTTGTCTTATATATCAGTGTCTGGATGGTTGTCATATATAACAATGTTTGGATGGTTGTCATATTTAACAGTGCCCGGATGGATGTAATATATCACAATGCCTGGATGGTAGTCATATATAACAATGCCTGGATGGTTGTCTTATATAAAAATGCCTGGATGGTTGTTATATATAACAGTGCCTGGATGGTTGTCATATATAACAATGCCTCGATGGTTTCATATATAACAATGTTTGGAAGGTTGCCATATAATACAGTGCCTGGATGTTTGTCATTTCAAACAATGCCAGGATGGTTGTCATATATAACAGTCCCTGGATTGTTGTCATATATAACAATGCTTGGATGGTTGTCATATTTAACAATGCCTGTATGGGTGTCATATATAACATTGCCTGAATGGTTGTCATATTTAACATTGCCTGGATGGTTGTCAGATATAACAGTGCCTGGATGGTTGTCATATATAACAATGTCTGGATGGTCGTCATATATAACAATGCCTGGATGTTTGTCATATATAACAGTGTCTGGGTGTTTGTCATATATAACAGTGTCTGGATGGATGTCATATATAACAGTGACTGTATGGTTGTCATAAAAAATGTTTGGATGGTTGTCATATGTAACAGTGCCTGGATTGTTGTCATATATAACAATGCCTTAATGGTTGTCATATATAACAATGCCTGGATGGTTGTCATATATAACAGTGCCTGGATGGTTGTCATGTATAACAATACATGTATGGTTGTAATACATATCTTTTCCTTGATTGTTGTCATATAAAACAATGCTTGGATGGTTGTAATATTTAACAATGCCTGGATGGTTGTCTTATATATCAGTGTCTGGATGGTTGTCATAAATATCAATGTTTGGATGGTTGTCATATTTAACGGTGCCTGAAGGGTTGTTATATATAACATTGCCTGAATGTTTGACATATAGAACAATGCCTGGATGGATGACCCATATAACAACGGTTAATTGGTTGTCATATATAACAGTGCCTGGATGGTTGTCACATATAATAATGCCTGGATGGTTGTCATATACAACAGTGCCTTGATTGATGTCATATATATGTATGGTTGTCATATATAAGAATGCTTGGATGAATGTCCCATATAACAAGGGTTAATTGGTCGTCATATATAACAGTGCCTGGATGGTTGTCATATATAATATTACCTGGATTGTTGTCTTATATAACAGTGCCTTGATTATTTTCTCATATATAACTGTGTCTGGGTGGTTGTCATATATAACCATGCTTGGATAGATGACACATATATCAAGGGTTAGTTGGTTTGTTACATTTAACAATGCCTGGATGGTTGTCAGATATAACAGTTCCTGGATGGTTGTCATATATGACAATGCCTGGATGGTTGTCATATATAACAATGCGTGGATGTTTGTCATCTAAAACATTGTCTAGGTGTTTGTCATATATAACATTGCCTGAATAGTTTTCATATATAACAATTCCTGGATGGTTGTAAGATATAACAGTGCTTGGATGGTTTTCATAAATAACAATGCTGGGATGGTTGCCACATATTACCATGCCTGGATGATAGTCGTATATAACAGGTGTCTGGATGTTTGTCATATATAAAAGTGACTCTATGGTTGTCATATAAACAATTGTTTGGATGATTGTTGTATATAACAGTGCCTGTATTGTGGTCATATATAACAATGCAGGATGGTTGTCATATATAACAATGCCTGGATGGTTGTCATATATATCAATGCCTGGATTGTTTTTATGTATTACAAATCCTGGATAGTTGTCATACATAACAGTCCCTGGATTGTTGTCATATATAACAATGCTTGGAAGGTTGTCATATATAACAAAGCCTGGATGGTTGATATTAATAAAAATGCCTGGATGGTTGTCTTATATATCAGTGTCTGGATGGTTGTCATATATAAAAATGTTTGGATGGTTGTCATATTTAACAGTGCCTGGATGGTTGTAATATATCACAATGCCTGGATGGTTGTCATATATAACAATGACTGGATGGTTGATATATATAAAACAATGCCTGGATGTTTGTCATATATAACAGTGTCTACGTGTTTTTATATATAATGGTTTATAGATGGTTGTCATATATATCAGTGACTGATTGGGTGTCATATTTAACCTTGTCTGAATGGTTGTCATATGTAACAATGTCTGCATGGTTGTCATATATAACGTTGCCTGGATGGTTGTCATATATTACAGTGCCTGGATGGTTGTCATATAACAATGCCTGGATGGTTGTCATATATAACAATGTTTGTACGGTTGTCTAATAATACAGTGCCTGGATGGTTGTCATATAAAAATATGCCAGGATGGTTGTCATATATAACACTGCCTGTATTGTTGTCATATATAACAATGCCTTAATGGTTGTCATATATAACATTGCCTGGATGGTTGTAGTATATAAAAGTGCCTGGATGGATGTCATGTATAACAATACATGGATAGTTGTCATATATTACAGTCTCTGGATTGTTGTCATATATAACAAAGCCTGGATGGTTGTCATATATAACAATGTTTGGATGGTTGTCATATTTAACAGTGCCTGGATGGATGTAATATATCACAATGCCTGGATGGTAGTCATATATAACAATGCCTGGATGGTTGTTATATATAACAGTGCCTGGATGGTTGTCATATATAACAATGCCTCGATGGTGTTCATATATAACAATGTTTGGAAGGTTGCCATATAATACAGTGCCTGGATGTTTGTCATTTCAAACAATGCCAGGATGGTTGTCATATATAACAGTCCCTGGATTGTTGTCATATATAACAATGCTAGGATGGTTGTCATATTTAACAATGCCTGGATGGTTGTCTTATATATCAGTATCTGGATGGTTGTCATATATAACAATGCCTAGATGGTTGTCATATATAACCTTGGCTGAATGGTTGTCATATTTAACAGTGCCTGGATGGTTGTCATATATAACAATGCCTGGATAGTTGTCATATATAACAATGGTTAGATGGTTGTCATATAATACAGGGCCTGAATGGTTGTCATATATAAAAATGCCTGGATGGTTGTCATATATATCAATGCCTGGATTTTGTTCATATATAACATTGCCTCGATTGGTTTTATATGTATAACAATGCCTGGAAGGTTATCATATAAGACAATGCCTGGATTGTTGTAATATATTACAATGCCTAGATGGTTGTCATATATAACCTTGGCTGAATGGTTGTCATATTTAACAGTGCCTGGATGGTTGTCATATAAAACAATGCCTGGATGGTTGTCATATATAACAATGCCTGGATGGTTTCCATATACAACAATGCCTGGATGTTTGACATATATAACAGTGTGCGGATAGTTGTCATATACATACTCTTTTGGAAGGTTGTCATAAATAACAGTGCCTGGATGGTTGTCATATATAACAGTGCCTCGATGTTTGTCATATATAACAATGCCTGGATGGTTGTCATATATAACAATGCCTAGATGATTGTCATATATAGCAATGCCTGGGTGGTTGTTATATATAACAATGCCTGGATGGTTGTCTTATATAAAATTGTCTGGATGGTTGACATATATATCAATGTTTGGATGTTTGTTATATATAACAAAGCCTGGATGGTTGTCATATATAACAATGCCTGGATGGTTGTCATATGTAACAATGCCTGGATGGTGTTCATATATAACAATGCTTGGTTGGTGGTCATATATTACAGTGCCTGGATGGTTGACATATGTAACAATGCCTGGATGGTTGTAATATATAACATTGCCTGAATGTTTGTCATATATAACAATGCCTGGATGGTTGTCAGATAAAACAGTGCCTGGATTATTGTCATATATAACAATGCTTGGATGGTTGTCATAATAACAATGCCTGGATGGTTGTCATATATAATAATGACTGGATGGTTGTCATATATAAAAATGCCTGGATGGTTGTCTTATATATCAGTGTCTGGATAGTTGTCATATATAACAATGTTTGAATGGTTGTCATATTTAACAGTGCCTGGATGGTTGTAATATATCACAATGCCTGGATAGTTGTCATATATAACAGTGCCTGGATGGTTGTAATAAATAACAATACCCCTATGGTTATCATACATAACAGTCCCTGGATTGTGGTCATATATAACAATGTTTGGATGGTTGTCATATATAACAATGCCTGGATGGTTGTCATATATAACAAAGACTGGATGGTAGTCATATATAACAATGCCTGGATGTTTGTCGTATATAACAGTGTCTGGGTGTTTGTCATATATAACAGTGTCTAGATGGTTGTCATATATAACAGTAACTGTATGGATGTCATATATAATCTTGCCTGAATTGTTGTCATATGTAACAATGTCTGCATGGTTGTCATATATAACAATGCCTGGATGGTTGTCATATATTACAGTGCCTGGATGGTTATCATATATAACAATGCCTGGATGGTTTGTCATATATAACAATGTAAGGACGGATGTCCAATAATACAGTGCCTGGATGGTTGTCATATAAAACAATGCCTGGATGGTTGTCAGATATAACAGTGCCTGGATGGTTGTCATATATAACAATGTCTGGATGGTCGTCATACATAACAATGCCTGGATGTTTGTCTTATATAACAGTGTCTGGGTGTTTGTCATATATAACAGTGTCTGGATGGTTGTCATATATAACAGTGACTGTATGGTTGTCATATAAAAATATGTTTGATGGTTGTCATATATAACAGTGCCTGGATTGTTGTCATATATAACAATGCCTTAATGGTTGTCATATATAAAAATGCCTGGATGGTTGTCATATATAACAGTGCCTGGATGGTTGTCATTTATAACAATACATGGATGGTTGTCATACATATCTGTCCCTGTATTGTTGTCATATATAACAATGCTTGGATGGTTGTAATATTTAACAATGCCTGGATGGTTGTCTTATATATCAGTGTCTGGATGGTTGTCATAAATATCAATGTTTGGATTGTTGTCATATTTAACAGTGCCTGGATGGTTGAAATATATCACAATGCCTGGATGGTTGTTATACATAACATTGCCTGGATGGTTGTCATATACAACAATGCCTGTATGGATGTCACATATAACAAGGGTTTGTTGGTCGTCATATATAACAGTGCCAGGATGGTTGTCATATATAATAATGCCTGGACAGTTGTCAGATATAACAGTGGCTGGATAGTTGTCATATATAACAGTGCCTGAATGGTTGAAATATATATATACGGGCTGGATGGCTGTAATCTATAACATTGTCTGAATGGTTGTCATGTATATCAATGCCTGAATGGTTGTCATATATAACAATGCCTAGATAATTGTCATATATAACAATGCCTGAATGGTTGTCATATATAACAGTGCCTGAATGGTTGTCAAATATAACAATGCCTGAATTGTTCTTATGTATATCAATGCCTTTATGGTTGTCATATATAACAATGCCTAGATAATTGTCATATATAACAATGCCTGAATGGTTGTCATATATAACAGTGCGTAAATGGTTGTCAAATATAACAATGCCTGGATTGTTCTCATGTATAACGATGCCTTTATTGTTGTCATAAATAACAGTGCCTGAATAGTTGTTATATATATTAATGCCTGGTTAGTTGTCATATATAACAGTGCCTGAATGTTTGTTTAATGTAACGTTGCCTGGATGGTTGTCATATATAACAATGCCTGGATGGATGTCACATATAATAATGGTCGTCATATATACCAGTGCCTGGATAGTCGTCATATGTAATAATGACTTGATAGTTGTCAGATATAACAGTGGCTGGATGGTTGTCATATATAACAGTGCCTGCCTGGTTGACATATAAATACGGGCTGGATGGTTGTAATCTATAACAATTTCTGGGTGGTTGTCATGTATATCAATGCCTGAATGGTTGTCATATATAACAATGCCTGGATGGATGTCATATATAACAGTGCCTCGATGTTTGTCATATATAACAATGCCTGGATGGTTGTCATATATAACAATGCCTGGATGATTGTCATATAAAACAATGCCTGGATGGTTGTTATATAAAACAATGCCTGGATGGTTGTCATATATAAAATTGTCTGGATGGTGGTCATATATTACAGTGCCTGGATGGTTGACATATATAACAATGCCTGGGTGGTTGTCATATTACAATGTTTGGACGGTTGTCTAAAAATACAGTGCCTGGATGGTTGTCATATAAAACAATGCCAGAATGGTTGTCATATATAACAATGCCTGGATGGTTGTCATATATAACATTGCCTGAATGATTGTCATATATAACAATGCCTGGATGTTTGTCAGATAAAACAGTGCCTGGATTGTAGTCATATATAACAATGCTTGGATGGTTGTCATAATAACAATGCTTGGATGGTTGTCATATATAACAGTGCCTGAATGGTTGTCAAATATAACAATACCTGGATTGTTCTCATGTATATCAATGCCTTAATGTTTGTCATATATAACAATGCCTAGATAATTTATATATATATATCAATGCCTGAATGGATGTCATATATAACAGTGCCTGAAAGGTTGTCAAATATAACAATGCCTAGATTGTTCTCATGTATAACAATGCCTTAATTGTTGTCATAAATAACAGTGCCTTAATAGTTGTTATATATATATTAATGCCTGGTTAGTTGTCATATATAACAGTGCCTGAATGTTTGTTTAATGTAACATTGCCTGGATGGTTTTCATGTATAACAATGCCTGGATGGATGTCACATATAATAATGGTCGTCATATATACCAGTGCCTGGATAATCGGCATATGTAATAATGCCTTGATAGTTGTCAGATATAACAGTGGCTGGATGGTTGTCATATATAACAGTGCCTGACTGGTTGACGTATAAATACGGGCTGGATGGTTGTAATCTATAAAATTGTCTGGATGGTTGTCTTGTATATCAATGCCGAATAGTTGACATATATAACAATACCTGGATAATTGTCATTTATAACAATGCCTGGATGGTTGTCATAAACAACAATTCCTGGATGGTTTTCAAATAAACAATGCCTGGATTGTTCTCATATGTAACAATGCCTGGATTGTTGTAATATCTAACAATGCCTGGATGGTTGTTATGTATAACCTTGCCTGATTGGTTGTCATATGTAACAATGTCTGCATGGTTGTCATATATATCAATGCCTGGATGGTGGTCATATATTACAGTGCCTGGATGGTTGACATATATAACAATGCCTGGATGGTTGTCTTATATAAAAATGCCTGGATGGTTGTTATATATATAACAGTGCCTGGATGGTTGTCATATATAAAAATGCCTCGATGGTGTTCATATATAACAATGTTTGGAAGGTTGCCATATAATACAGTGCCTGGATGTTTGTCATTTCAAACAATGCCAGGATGGTTGTCATATATAACAGTCCCTGGATTGTTGTTATATATAACAATGCTAGGATGGTTGTCATATTTAACAATGCCTGGATGGTTGTCTTATATATCAGTATCTGGATGGTTGTCATATATAACAATGCCTAGATGGTTGTCATATATAACCTTGGCTGAATGGTTGTCATATTTAACAGTGCCTGGATGGTTATCATATATAACAATGCCTGGATAGTTGTCATATATATCAATGGTTAGATTGTTGTCATATAATACAGGGCCTGAATGGTTGTTATATATAAAAATGCCTGGATGGTTGTCATATATATCAATGCCTGGATTTTGTTCATATATAACATTGCCTCGATTGGTTTTATATGTATAACAATGCCTGGATGGTTATCATATAAGTCAATGCCTGGATTGTTGTAATATATAACAATGCCTGGATGGTTGTCATATATAACAGTGACTGTATGGTTGTCATATAAAACAATGTTTGTATGGTTGTCATATATTACAATGCCTGGATGGTTGTCATATATAACAATGCCTGGATGGTTATCATATATAACAATGTCTGGATGGTTGTCATATATAACAGTGCCTGGATGGTTGTCATGTATAACAGTACCTGGATTGTTGTCATTATTAACAGTGCCTGGATGGTTGTCATATAAAACAATGCCTGGATGGTTGTCATATATAACAATGCCTGGATGGTTTCCATATACAACAATGCCTGGATGTTTGACATATATAACAGTGTGCGGATAGTTGTCATATACATACTCTTTTGGAAGGTTGTCATAAATAACAGTGCCTGGATGGTTGTCATATATAACAATGCCTGGGTTGTTGTCATATATAGCAATGCCTGGATGGTTGTCATATATAACAGTGCCTCGATGTTTGTCATATATAACAATGCCTGGATGGTTGTCATATTAAACAATGCCTAGATGATTGTCATATATAGCAATGCCTGGATTGTTGTTATATATAACAATGCCTGGATGGTTGTCTTATATAAAATTGTCTGGATGGTTGACATATATATCAATGTTTGGATGTTTGTTATATATAACAAAGCCTGGATGGTTGTATATATAACAATGCCTGGATGGTTGTCATATGTAACAATGCCTGGATGGTGTTCATATATAACAATGCTTGGTTGGTGGTCATATATTACAGTGCCTGGATGGTTGACATATGTAACAATGCCTGGATGGTTGTCATATATAACATTGCCTGAATGGTTGTCATATATAACAATGCCTGGATGGTTGTCAGATAAAACAGTGCCTGAATTATTGTCATATATTACAATGCTTGGATGGTTGTCATAATAACAATGCCTGGATGGTTGTCATATATAATAATGACTGGATGGTTGTCATATATAAAAATGCCTGGATGGTTGTCTTATATATCAGTGTCTGGATAGTTGTCATATATAACAATGTTTGAATGGTTGTCATATTTAACAGTGCCTGGATGGTTGTAATATATCACAATGCCTGGATAGTTGTCATATATAACAGTGCCTGGATGGTTGTAATGAATAACAATACCCCTATGGTTATCATACATAACAGTCCCTGGATTGTGGTCATATATAACAATGTTTGGATGGTTGTCATATATAACAATGCCTTGATTGTGTTCATATATAACAAAGACTGGATGGTAGTCATATATAACAATGCCTGGATGTTTGTCGTATATAACAGTGTCTGGGTGTTTGTCATATATAACAGTGTCTAGATGGTTGTCATATATAACAGTAACTGTATGGATGTCATATATAATCTTGCCTGAATTGTTGTCAAATGTAACAATGTCTGCATGGTTGTCATATATAACAATGCCTGGATGGTTGTACATATATTACAGTGCCTGGATGGTTATCATATATAACAATGCCTGGATGGTTTGTCATATATAACAATGTAAGGACGGATGTCTAAAAATACAGTGCCTGGATGGTTGTCATATAAAACAATGCCAGAATGGTTGTCATATATAACAATGCCTGTATGGGTGTCATGTATAACATTGCCTGAATGGTTGTCATATATAACATTGCCTGGATGGTTGTCAGATATAACAGTGCCTGGATGGTTGTCATATATAACAATGTCTGGATGGTCGTCATATATACCAATGCCTGGATGGTTGTCATATATAACAATGTAATATCTAACAGTACCTGGATGGTTTTCATATTTATCAGTGCGTTGATGGTTGTCATATATAATAATATTTGGAAGGCTGTTCATTTAATACAGTGCCTGGATGGTTGTCATATATAACAATGTTTGGATGGTTGTCATATAAAACATTGCCTGGATGGTTGTCATATATAACTATGTTTGGAAGGTTATCATATATAACAGAGCCTGAATGGTTGACATATACATACGGGCAGGATGGTTGTAATCTATAAAATTGTCTGGATGGTTGTCAAGTATATCAATGCCTGAATGGTTGTCGTATATATAACAATGCTTAGATTTTTTAATATATAAGAATGCCAGGATGTTTGTCATATATAACAGTGCCTGGGTGTTTGTCATATATAACGGTGTATTGATAGTTGTCATATATAACAGTGACTGTATGGATGTCATATATAACCTTGCCTGAATGGTTGTCATATGTAACAATGTCTGCATGGTTGTCATATATAACAATGCCTGGATGGTTGTCATATATTACAGTGCCTGGATGGTTGTCGTATATAACAATGCCTGGATGGTTGTCATGTATAACAATGTTTGGACGGTTGTCTAATAATACAGTACCTGGATGGTTGTCAAATAAAACAATGCCAGGATGGTAGTCATATAAAACAATGCCTGGATGGTTGTCAGATATAACATTGCCTGAATGGTTTTCATATATAACAATGCCTGAATGGTTGACATAAATAGGAGTCCCTGGATTGTTGTCATATATAACAATGCATGGATGGTTGTCATATATAACAATGCCTGGATGGTTGTCTTATATATCAGTGTCTGGATGGTTGTTATATATAACAATGTTTGGATGGTTGTCATATTTAACAGTGCCTGGATGGTTGTAATATATCACAATGCCTGGATGGTTGTCATATATAACAATGCCTGGATGGTTGTCTTATATAAAAATGCCTGGATGGTTGTTATATATAACAGTGCCTGGATGGTTGTCATATATAACAATGCCTCGAAGGTGTTCATATATAACAATGTTTGGAACGTTGTCATATAATACAGTGCCTGGATGTTAGTCATTTAAAACAATGCCTGGATGGTTGTCATATATAACCTTGGCTGAATAGTTGTCATATTTAACAGTGCCTGGATGGTTGTCATATATAACAATGCTTGGATGGTTGTTATATATAACAATGTTTAGATGGTTGTCATATAATACAGGGCCTGTAACATTGTCATATATAAAAATGCCAGGATGGTTGTCATATATATCAATGCCTGGATTTTGTTCATATATAACATTGCCTCGATTGGTTTTATATGTATAAAAATGCCTGGATGGTAATCATATATAACAATGCCTGGATTGTTGTAATATATAACAATTCCTGGATGGTTGTCATATATAACTGTGACTGTAAGATTGTCATATAAATCAATGTTTGTATGGTTATCATATATAACAATGCCTGTATTGTTGTCATATATAACAATGCCTGGATAGTTATCATATATAACAATGTCTGGATGGTTGTCATATATAACAGTGCCTGGATGGTTGACATGTATAACAGTACCTGGATGGTTGTCATATATAACAGTGCCTGGATGGTTGTCATATATATCAATGCCTGGATGGTTGTCATATATAACAATGCCTGGATGGTTTTCGTATACAACAATGCCTGTGTGGTTGTCATATACAACAATGCCTGGATGGTGGTCATATATAACAGTGTGCGGATAGTTGTCATATACATCAACTTTTGGATGGTTGTCATAAATAACAGTGCCTGGATGGTTGTCATATATAACAATGCCTGGATGATTGTCATATATAACAATGCCTGGATGGTTGTCATATATAACAGTGCCTCGATGTTTGTCATATATAACAATACCTGGATGGTTGTCATATATAACAATGCATGGATGATTGTCATATAAAACAATGCCTGGATGGTTGTCATATATAACAATGCCTGGATGGTTGTCATATATAAAATTGTCTAGATGGTTGACATATATATCAATGTTTGGATGTTTGTCATATATAACAATGCCTGTATGGTTGTCATATATAACAATGCCTGGATGGTTGTCATATGTAACAATGCCTGGATGGTTGTCATATATAACAATGCCTGGAGGGTGGTCATATATTACAGTGCCTGGATGGTTGACATATATAACAATGCCTGGATTGTTGTCATATATAACAATGTTTGGACGTTTGTCTAATAATACAGTGCCTGGATTGTTGTCATATAAAACAATGCCAGGATGTTTGTCATATATAACAATGCCTGGATGGTTGTCATATATAACATTGCCTGAATGGTTATCATATATAACAATGCCTGGATGGTTGTCAGATAAAACAATGCCTGGATTGTTGTCATATATAACAATGCTTGGATGGTTGTCATAATAACAATGCCTTGATGGTTGATATATATAACAATGACTGGATGGTTATCATATATAAAAATGCCTGGATGGTTGTCTTATATATCAGTGTCTGGATGGTTGTCATATATAACAATGTTTGGCTGGTTGTCATAAATAACAATGCCTGGATGGGTGTCATATATAACATTGCCTGAATGCTTGTCATATATAACATTGCCTGGATGGTTGTCAGATATAAGAGTTCCTGGATGGTTGTCATATATAACAATGTCTGGATGGTCGTCATATATAACAATGCCTGGATGTTTGTCATATATAACAGTGTCTGGGTGTTTGTCATATATAACAGTGTCTGGATGGTTGTCATATATAACAGTGACTGTATTGTTGTCATATAAAAAAATGTTTGGATGGTTGTCATATATAACCGTGCCTGGATTGTTGTCATATATAACAATGCCTTTATGGTTGTCATATACAACAATGCCTGGATGGTTGTCATATATAACAGTGCCTGGATGGTTGTCATGTATAACAATACATGGATGGTTGTCATACATATCTGTCTCTGGATTGTTGGCATATATAACAATGCTTGGATGGTTATAATATTTAACAATGCCTGGATGGTTGTCTTATATATCAGTGTCTGGATGGTTGTCATAAATAAAAATGTTTGGATGGTTGTCATATTTAACAGTGGCTGGATAGTTGTAATATATCACAATGCCTGGATGGTTGTCATATATAACAAGCCTGGATGGTTGTCTTATATAAAAATGCCTGGTTGGTTGTTATATATAGCAGTTTCTGTATGGTTGTCATATATAGAAGTGCCTGGATGGTTGCCATATATAACAATGGCTCGATGGTGTTCATATATAACAATGTTTGGAATATTGTCATATAATCCAGCGCCAGGATGTTTGTCATATAAAACAATGCCAAGATGGTTGTCATATATAACCTTGGTTGAATGGTTGTCATATTAAACTATGCCTGTATGGTTGTCAGATAAAACCGTGCCTGGATGGTTTACAAATATTTATATGCCTAGATGGTTGTCATATATAACAATGCCTAGATGGTTGTCATATATAACAGTTTCTGTATGGTTGTCATATATAGCAGTGCCTGGATGGTTGTCATATATAACAGTGTCTAGATGGTTGTCATATAAAACAATTCCAGGGTGAATGTCATATATAACAATGCCTCGATGGGTGTCATATATAACAATGCCTGAATTGTTGTCATATATAGCAGGGTCTGGATGGTTGTAATATATAACATTGCTTGGATGGTTTTCATATAGAAAAATGCCAGGATGGTTGTATTACAATTATATGCCTGGATGGTTGTCATATATATAACAATGCCTGGTAGGTTGTCATATATAACTATGTTAAGATGGTTGTCATATAATTCAGGGCCTGTATGGTTGTCATATATAAAAATGCCTGGATGGGTGTCATATATTACTGTGCCTGGATGGTTGTCATATATAACAATGCCTGGATGGTGTTCATATATAACAATGTTTGGACGGTTGTCTAATAATACAGTGCTTGGATGGTTGTCAAATAAAATAATGCCAGGATGGTTGTCATATAAAACAATGCCTGGATGGTTGTCATATATAACATTGCCTGAATGGTTGTCATATATAACAATGCCTGGATGGTTGTCATATATAACAGTGCCTGGATGGATGTCATGTTTAACAATACATGAATGGTTGTCATAAATAACAGTCCCTGGATTGTTGTCATATATAACAATGCTTGGATGGTTGTCATATTTAACAATGCCTGGATCGTTGTCTTATATATCAGTGTATGGATGGTGGTTATATGTAACAATGTTTGGATGGTTGTCATATTTAACAGTGCCTGGATGGTTCTAATATATCACAATGCCTGGATGGTTGTCATATATAACAATGCCTGGATGGTTGTCTTATATAAAAATGCCTGGATGGTTGTTATATATAACAGTGCCTGGATGGTTGGCATATATAACAATGCCTCGATGGTGTTCATATATAACAATGTTTGAAACGTGTTCATATAATACAGTGCCTGGATGTTTCTCATTTAAAACAATGCCAGGATGGTTGTCATATATAAAAATGCCTAGATGGTTGTCATATATAACCTTGGCTGAATGGTTGTCATATTTAACAGTGCCTGGATGGTTGTTATATATAACCTTGCCTGAATGGTTGTCATATATAACAATGCCTTATTAGTTGTCATATATAACAGTGACTGAATGGTTATATATAACATTGCCTGGATGGTAGTCATATAAAACAATGCCTGGATGGTGTTCATATATACAGGGCCTGGATGGTTGTCATATATAACAGTGTCTGGATGGTTGTCATATATATCAGTGCCTGGATGGTTTATATATATATATATATTACAATTCCTGGATTGTTGTCATAAATAACAATGCCTGGATGGTTGTCAGATATAACAGTGCTTGGATGGTTGTCATATAAAACAATGCCTGGATGGTTGTCATATAATACAGGGCCTGGGTTGTTGTCATATAAAATAATGCCTGGATGGTGTTCATATATAACAATACCTGGATGGTTGTCATATATAACATTGCCTGAATGGTTGTCATATAAAACAATGCCTGGATGGTGGTCAGATATAACAGTGCTTGGATGGTTGTCATATATAATAATGCTGGATGGCTGCCATATATAACAATGCCTGGATGGTTGTCATATATAACAGAGTCTGGATGGTTGTCATATATATAACAGTGACTGTATAGTTGTCTTTAATAACAATGTCTGGATCGTTGTCATATATAATAGTACCTTGATGGTTGTCACATATAACAGTGCCTGGTTGGTTGTCATATATAACAATGCCTAAATGGTTTTCATATATAACGATGCCTGAATGATTGTTATATATATTCTTGCCTGAATAGTTGTCATATATAACAATTCCTGTATGGTTGTCAGATATAACAGTGCCAGGATTGTTGTCATATATAACTAAACCTTGATGGTTTTCATATATAACAATGCCTAGATGGTTTTCATATATAACAATGCCTGGATGATTGTCATATATAACAATGTAATATCTAACAGTGCCTTGATGGTTTTCATATTTATCAATGCATTGATGGTTGTCATATATAATAATGTTTGGAAGGCTGTTCATTTAATACAGTGCCTGGATGTTTGTCATATATAACAATGTTTGGATGGTTGTCATATAAAACATTGCCTGGATTGTAGTCATATATAACTGTGCCTGGATGGTTGTCATATATAAAAATGCCTGGATAGTTGTCATATATAACAATGCCTGGATGGTTGTTATATATAACCTCGCCTGAATAATTGTCATATACAACAATTCCTGGATAGTTGTCAGTTATATCAATGCCAGGCTGGTTGACATATATTATAATAACTTTATGGTTGCCATATATAACAATGCCTAGATGGTTGACATATATAACTGTGTCTGGATGGCTGTCATATATAACAGTGCCTGGAAGGTTTATATATATAACTATGTTTGGAAGGTTATCATATATAACAGAGCCTGAATGGTTGACATATACATACGGGCAGGATGGTTGTAATCTGTAACATTGTCTGGATGGTTGTCATGTATATCAATGCCTGAATGGTTGTCATATATAACAATGCTTAGATATTTATCATATATAACAATGCCTGAATTGTTGTCATATATGACACTGCCTGGATGGTTGTCAAATATAACAATGCCTGGATTGTTCTCATATATAACAATGCCTGGATGGTTGTCATATATAGCAATGCCTGGATGTTTGTTATATATAACCTTGCCTGTATGGTTGTCATATAAAACATTGCCTGGATGGTTGACATATATAACAGTGCCTGAAGGGTTGATTTATATATCATTGCCTGGATGTTTGACATATAGAACAATGCCTGGATGGATGTCACTTTAAACAAGGGTTAATTGGTTTGTTACAATAAACAATGCCTTTTGGTTGTCAGATATAACAGTGCCTGGATGGTTGTCATATATTAAAATGCCTGGATAGTTGTCATATATAACAATGCCTTGATGTTTGTCATGTATAACAGTGTCTGGGTGTTTGTCATATATAACTTTGCCTGGAAAGTTTTCATAAAAAATGCCTGGATGGTTGTCGTATATAACTTTGCCTGAATGGTTGTCATATGTAACAATGCCTGGATGGTAGTAAGATATAAACAGTGCTTGGATGGTTGTCATAAATAACAATGCCGTGATGTTTGCCATATATTACAATGCCTGGATGATTCTCATATATAACAGTGTCTGGATGGTTTTCATATGTAAGAGTGACTAGATGGTTGTCATATATATATCAATGCCTGGATGGATGTAATATATAACAATGCCTGGTTGGGTGTCATATATAACAAAGCCTGTATTGCTGTCATATATAGCAGTGTGTGGATGGTTGTAATATATAACGGTGCCTGGATGGTTGTCATATATAAAATGCCAGGATAGTTGTCATACATAATAATGCCTGGATGGTTGTCATATATAACAGTGCCTGCATGGTTGTCATATACAATACTGCCTGGATAGTTGTCAGATATAACAGTGGCTGGATGGTTGTCATATATAAAACAGTACCTGAATGGTTGACATATTTATACGGGCTGGAAGGTTGTAATCTATAAAATTGTCTGGATGGTTTTCTTGTATATCAATGCCGAATGGTTGTCAAATATAACAATACCTGGATAATTGTCATATATAACAATGCCTGGATGGTTGTCATATATAACAGTGCCTGGATGGTTTTCAAATAAACAATGCCTGGATTGTTCTCATATATAACAATGCCTGAATTGTTGTCGTATATAACAATGCCTGGATGGTTGTTATGTATAACCTTACCCTTATGTTTGTCATATATAACAATGCCTGGATAGTTGTCATACATAACAGTGCCTGAATGGTTGTTATATAACATTGCCTGGATGGTTGTCATATATAACACTGCCTGGATGGATGTCACATATAACAAGGGTTAGTTGGTCTTCATATATAACAGTGCCTGGATGGTTGTCATATATAATAATCAGGCCCACCCAGAGAAATTTCGGGCCCCTGGGCAAATGTGAGTTTGGGCCCCCCCACACCCCCAATTTTTTTACGGTTTGAAACACCTGTGGTTTGAAAAATTGACTTATCTGTAAACAATATGCTTATATACTAGCTGGTACAATCCCCGCTCGCATAATGCCAGCCTATTTTACCATGTACACCTCCGAAACCATTTGGTGCACCTGCCCATGGTACGAGTGTAAGGTCCGCCCCGGGCCCCTTGAGACCCCGGGCCCCTGAGCATGCACCCCCTAGCCCTCCCCTCTTGGCGGGCCTGATAATAATACTTGGATAGTTGTCAGATATAACAATGGCCTGATAGTTGTCTTATATAACAGTGCCTGAATGGTTGATATATATATATATATATATACGGGCTGAAAGGTTGTAATCTATAACATTGTCTGGATGATTGTCATGTATATCAATGCCTGAATGTTTGTTATATATATAACAATGCCTGGATAATTGTCATATAAAACAATGCCTGGATGGTTGTCATATATAACTGTGCCTGCATGGTTGTCAAATATAAAAATGCCTGGATGGTTGTCATATATAACAATGCCTGGATCGTTGTAAAATATAACAATGCCTAGATGATTGTCATATATAACAATTCCTGGATGGTTGTCATATATAACAAGGCCTGGATGGTTGTCATATATAAAATTGTCTGGATGGTTGTCATATATATCAATGTTTTGATTTTTGCCATATATAAAAATGCCTGAATGGTTGTCATATATATAACAATGCCTGGATGGTTGTCATATGTAAAAATGCCTGGATGGTTGTCGTATATAACAATGCCTGGATGGTTGTCATATATTACAGTGCCTGGATGGTTGTCGTATATAACACTGTCTATATGGTTGTCATATAACAATGTTTGGAAGGTTTTCATATAATACAGTGCCTGGATGGTTGTCATATGAAACAATGCCAGGATGGTTGTCATATATAACAATGCCTGGATGGTTGTCATTAATAATCTTGCCTGAATGGTCGTCATATATAACAATGCCTGGATGGTTGTCAGATAAAATAGTTCCTGTATTGTTGTCATATATTTCAATGCCTGAATGGTTGTCATATATAACAATGCCTAGATTGTTGTCATATATAACAGTTTCTGGATGGTTGTCATATATAACAGTGCCTGGATGATTTTCAAATATAACAATGCCTAGATTGTTCTCATATATAACAATGCCTGGAAGGTTGTCATATATAACAATGCCTGGTTGATTGTTATATGTAACCTTGCCTGAATGGCTGTCATATATAACAAGGCCTGGATGATTGTCATATATAACAGTGCCTGAAGTGTTTTTATATATATATAACATTGCCTGGATGTTAGTCATATATAACAATGCCTGGATGGATGTCACACATAAAAAGGGTTAGTTGGTTGTCATATATAACATTGCCTGGATGGTTGTCATATTTAATAATGCCTGGATGGTTGTCATATATAACAGTGCCTGAAGTGTTGTTATATATAACATTGCCTGGATGTTTGACATATATAACAATGCCTGGATGGATGTCACACATAACAAGGGTAAGTTGGTCGTCATATATAACATTGCCTGTATGGTTGTCATATTTAATAATGCCTGGATGGTTGTCGTATATAACAGTGCCTTGATTGTTGTCATATATGACAGTGCCTGTATGGTTGTCATATATAAGAATGCCTGGATGGATGTTACATATAACAAGGGTTAGTTGGTTGTCATATATAACAGTGCCTAGATGATTGTCATATATGACAATGCCTGGATGGTTGTCATATATAACAATGCCTGGATGGTTGTCATATATAAAATTGTCTGGATGGTTGTCATTAATAACCTTGCCTGAATGGTTGTCATTTATAACAATGCCTGGATGGTTGTCGGATGAAATAGTTCGTCTATTGTTGTCATATATAACAATGCCTGGATGGTTGTCATATATAACAATGCCTAGATTGTTGTCATATATAACACTTTCCGGATGGTTGTCATATATAACAGTGTTTGGATGGTTGTCATAATTAACAGTGTCTAGATTGTTGTCATATATAACAATGTCTGGATAATTGTCATATATAACAGTGCCTGGATGTTTGTCATGTATAATAATACCTTGATGGTTGTCATACATAACAGTGCCTGGATTGTTGTCATATATAACAATGCTTGAATAGTTGTCATATATAACAATGCCTTGATGGTTGTCATATATAACAATGCCTGGATGGTTGTTATATATAATATTGCCTGAATAGTTGTCATATACAATAATTCCTGGATGGTTGTCAGTAAAAACAGTGCCAGGATGGTTGTCATATATAACAATTCCTTTATGGTTGTCATATATAACAATGCCTAGATAGTTGTCATATATAACTGTGTCTGGATGGCTGTCATATATAACAGTGCCTGGATGGTTGTCATATATAACTATGTTTGGATTGTTTTCATATATAACAGTGCCTGAATGGTTGACATATATATATACGGGCAAGATGGTTGTAATCTATAACATTGTCTGGATGTTTGTCATGTATACTAATGCCTGAATGGTTGTCATATATAACAATGCTAATATAATTGTCATATATAACAATGCCTGGATGGTTGTCATATATAACAGTGCCTGGATGATTGTAAAATATAACAATGCCTAGATTGTTCTCATATATAACAATGCCTGGATGGTGGTCATATATAAAAATGCCTGGATGTTTGTTATATATAACCTTGCCTGAATGGTTGTCATATATAAAAAGGTCTGGATGGTTGTCATATATAACAGTGCCTGAAGTGTTGTTATATATAACATTTCCTGGATGATTGACATATAAAAAATGCCTGGATGGATGTCATACATAACAAGGGTTAGTTGGTCGTCATAAATAACATTGCCTGAATGGTTGTCATATTTAATAATGCCTGGATGGTTGTCATACATAACAGTGCCTGAACTGTTGTTATATATAACATTGCCTGAAGTGTTGTTATATATAACATTGCCTGGATGTTTGACATATATAACAATGCCTGGATGGATGTCACACATAACAAGGGTTAATTGGTCGTCATATATAACATTGCCTGGATGGTTGTCATATTTAATAATGCCTGGATGTTTGTCATATATAACAGTGCCTTGATTGTTTTCATATATGATAGTGCCTGTATGGTTGTCATATATAAAAATGCCTGGATAGATGTTACATATAACTAGGGTTAGTTGGTTGTCATATATAACAGTGAATGGATGGTTGTCATATATAACAAACCCTGGATGGATTTCATATATAACAATGCCTGGATAGTTGTCATATATAAAAATGCCTGTATGTTTGTCGTATATAACAGTGCCTAGATGGTAGTCATATATAACAATGTTTGAAAGGATGTCATACAATACAGTTCCTGGATGGTTGTAATATAAAACAATGCCAGGAGGTTTTTCCTATCTGAAAATGCCTGGATGGTTGTCAGATAAAACAGTGCCTGGATTGTTAACATATATTTCAATACCTTGATGGTTGTCATATATAACAATGCCTAGATGGATGTCATATATAAGAGTTTCAGTATGGTTTCCATATATAACAGTGCCTGGATGGTCGTCATATATAATAATGCCTTGATTAATGTCAGATATGACAGTGGCTGGATGGTTGTCACATATAACAGTGCCTTGATGGTTGTCATATGTAACAATATTTGGATGGATGTAATATTATACAGTGCCTGGATTGTTGTCATATATAACAATGCATGGATTGTTGTCATATATAAAAATGCCTGGATGGTTGTCATATATAACAGTGCCTGGAGGGTTGTCATATATAACGTTTAGATGTTTGTCATATAATACAGGGCCTGTATGGTTTTCATATATAACAATGCCTGGATGGTTGTCATATATATCAATGCCTGGATTGTGTTCATTTATAACATTGCCTGGATTTGTTTTATATATATAGCAATGCCTGAATGGTTATCATATATAATAATGCCTGGATGGTTTTAATATATAACAATGCCTGGATGGTTGTTATATATAACCTTGAATGAATATTTGTCATATATAACAATTCCTTGATGGTTGTCATATAAAACAATGCCTGGATTGTAGTCATATATAACAGTGCCTGGATGGTTGTCATATATACAAATGCCTGGATGTTTGTTATAAATAACCTTCCCTGAATGCTTGTCATATATAACAATGCCATGATGGTTGTCATACATAACAGTTCCTGAAGGGTTGTTATATAAAAAATTGCCCTGATGTTTTACATATATATACCAATGCCTGGATGGATGTCACATATAACAAGGCCTGAATGGTTTTCATATATAACAGTGCCTGGATGGTTGTCAAAAATAACAATGCCTGGATTGTTCTCATATTTAATAATGCCTGGATTGTTGTCATATAAAACAATGCCTGGATGGTTGTTATATATAACCTTGCATGAATGGTTGTCATATATAACAATGCCTGGTTAGTTGTCATATATAACAGTGCCTGAATGGTTGTTATATATAACATTGCCTGGATGGTTGTCATATATAACCATGCTTGGATGGATGTTACATATAACAAGGGTTAGTTGGTCGTCATATATAACAGTGCCTGGATGGTCGTCATATATAATAATGCCTTGATTGTTGACAGATATAACAGTGGCTGGATGGTTGTCATATATAACAGTATCTGAATGGTTGACATATATATATACGGGCAGGATGGTTGTAATATATAACAATGTCTGGGTGATTGTCCTGTATATCAATGCCTAAATGGTTGTCATATATAACAATGCCTGGATGATAGTCATATATAACAGTGTTTGAATGGTTGTTATATATAATATTTCTGGATGGTTGTCATATATAAGAATGCCTGGATGGATGTCAAATATAACAAAGGTTATTTGGTCGTCATATATAACAGTGCCTTGACGGTTGTCATATATAATAATGCCTGGATGGTTGTCATATATAACAGTGCCTTGAAGGTTGTCATATATAAAAGTGCCTGGATGATTGTCATATAAAACAATGCATGGATGGATGTCACATATAACAAGGGTTAGTTGGTCGTCAAATATAACAGTGCCTGGAAGGTTGTCATATATAACAATACCTTGATGGTTGTCATATATAACAGTGTCCGGATGGTTGTCATATATAACAGTGACTGTAAGGTTGTCATATAATACAATGCCTGGATGGTTGTCATATATAACCTTGCCTAAATTGTTGTCATATATAAAAATGCCGGGATGGTTTGCACATATAACAGTGCTTGGATGGTTGTCATAAATAACCTTGCCTGAATGGTTTTCATATATAACAATGCCTGGGTGGTTCTCAGATATAACAGTGCTTGGATGGTAGTCATATATAACAGTGTTTGGATGGTTGTCATAAATATCAGTGTCTAGATGGTTGTCATATATAACAATGCCTGGATAATTGTCATATATAACAGTGCCTGGTTGGTTGACATGTATAAAAATACCTTGATGATTGTCATATGTAACCGTGCCTGGATTGTTGTCATATATAACAATGCTTGGAAGGTTGTCATATAATACAGTGCATGGATGGTTGTCATTTAAAACAATGCCTGGATAATTATCATATATAACAGTGCCTGAAGTGTTTTATATATAACATTGCCTGGATGTTTGACATATATAACAATGCCTAGATGGATATCACACATAACAAGCGTTAGTCTGTCGTCATATATAACAGTGCCTGGATGGTTGTCATATTTAATAATGCCTGGATGGTTGTCATATATAACAGTGCCTTGATTGTTATCATATATGACAGTGCCTGTATGGTTGTCATATATAACAAAGCCTGGATGGATGTTACATATAACAAGGGTTAGTTTGTCGTCATATATAACAGTGCCTTGATGGATATCATATATAATATTGCCTGGATGGTTGTCTTATATAACAGTGCCTTGATTATTTTCTCATATATAACAGTGCCTGGATGGTTGTCATATATAACAGTGACAGTATGGTTGTCATATAAAAAATTTTTGGATGGTTGTCATATATAACAGTGCCTGGATGGTTGTCAAATATAACATTGCCTTGATGGTTGTCATATATAACAATGCATGATTGGTTGTCAAATATAAAAATGCCTGTATGGTTGTCGTATATATCAGTGCCTGGATGGTTGTCATATATATCAATGCCTGGATGGTTGTCAAATATAACAATGTTTGAAAGGTTGTCATATAATACAGTTCCTGGATGGTTGTCATATAAAACAATACCAGGATGGTTGTCATATATAACAATGCCTGGATGGTTGTTATTAATAACCTTGCCTGAATGGTTTTAAGATATAACAATCCTGGATGGTTGTCAGATAAAATAGTTCCTGTATTGTTGTCATATATAACAATGCCTGGATGGTTGTCATATATAACAATGCTTAGATTGTTGTCATATATAACAGTGTCCTGATAATTGTCATATATTACAGTGAATGGATGGTTGTCATGCATAATAATACCGTGATGGTTGTCATACATAACAATGCCTGGATTGTTGTTATATACAACAATGCTTGGATGGTTGCCATATATAACAATGCCTGGATTGTTGTCATATATAACAATGCCTGGATGGTTGTTATATATAACATTGCCTGAATAGTTGTCATATACAATAATTCATGGATGGTTGTCAGTTATAACAGTGCCAGGATGTTTGTCATATATAACAATTCCTTTATGGTTGTCATACATAACAATGCCTAGATGGTTGTCATATATAACTGTGTCTGAATGGCTGTCATATATAACAGTTCCTGGATGGCTGTCATACATATACGGCAGGATGGTTGTAATCTATAACATTGTCTGGATGTTTGTCATGTATATTAATGCCTGAATGGTTGTCATATAAAACAATGCTTGGATAATTGTCATATATAATAATGCCTGGATTGTTGTTATATATAACAGTGCCTGGATGATTGTCAAATATAACAATGCCTAGATTGTTCTTATATATAACAATGCCTGGATGGTTGTCATATACAAAAATGCCTGGATGTTTGTTATATATAATCTTGCCTGAATGGTTGTCATATATAACAAGGCCTGGATGGTTGTCATATATGCCAGTGTCTGAAGTGTTGTTATATATAAAATTGCCTGGATGTTTGACATATATAACAATGCCTGGATGGATGTCACACATAACAAGGGTTAGTTGGTAGTCATATATAACATTGCCTGGATGGTTGTCATATTAATAATGCCCGGATGGTTGTCATAAATAACAGTGCCTGAAGTGTTGTTATATATAACTTTGCCCTGATGTTTGACATATATAACAATGCCTGGATTGATGTCACACATAACAAGCGTTAGTGTGTTTTCATATATAACATTGCCTGGACGGTTGTCATATTTAATAATGCCTGTATGGTTGTCATATATAACAGTGCCTTGTCTGTTGTCATATATGGCAGTGCCTGTATGGTTGTCATATATAACAATGCCTGGGTGGATGTTACATATAACAAGGGTTAGTTGATTGTAATATATAACAGTGCGAGGATGGTTGTCATATATAACAAACCCTGGATGGTTTTCATATATAACAGTGCCTGGATGTTTGTCATATATAAAAATGCCTGTATTGTTGTCGTATATAACAGTTCCTGGATGGTTGTCATATATAACAATGCCTGCATCGTTGTCATATATAACAATGTTTAAAGGTTGTCATATAATACAGTTCCTGGATGGTTGTAATATAAAACAATGCCAGGATGATTTCCATATATAACAATGCCTGGATATTTATCATATATAACCTTGCCTGAATGGTTGTCATATATAACAATGCCTGGATGGTTGTCAGATAAAACAGTGCCTGGATTGTTAACATATTTTTCAATGCCTGAATGCTTGTCATATAAAACAATGCCTGGATGGTTGTCATATATAACAGTTTCTGGATGGTTGTCATATATAACAGTGAATGGATGGTTGTCATATATACTAATTCCTGGATGGTTGTCATATATAACAATGCCTGGATAGTTGTAATATATAACAGTGCCTGTATGGTTGTCATATTTAACAATTCTTTTGTTGGTTGTCATATATAATAACGTTTAGATGGCTGTCATATAATACAGGGCCTGTATGGTTGTCATATATAACAATGCCTGGATGGTTGTCATATATATCAATGCCTGGATTGGGTTCATATATAACATTGCCTGGATTGGTTTCATATTTAACAATTCCTTGATGGTTGTCATATATAACAATGCCTAGATTGTTGTCATATATAACAGTGCCTGGATGGTTGTCATATATACCAATGCCTGGATGGTTGTCATGTAAAACAATGCCTGGATGGTTGTCATAATTAACAATGCCATGATGGTTGTCATATATAATAATGTTTGGAAGGTTTATCATTTAACAATGTCTGGATAGTTGTCATATATAACAATGTTTTGATGGTTGCCTTATATTTTAGTGCCTGGATGGTTGTCATAAATAACAATGCCTGGATGGTTGTCATATATAACAATGTTTAGATGGTTGTCATATAATACAGGGCCTGTATGATTGTCATATATAACAATGCCTGGCTGGTTGTCATTTATATCAATGCCTGGATTGTGTTCATATATAACATTAACAGGATTGTTTTCATATTTATAGCAATGCCTGGATGGTCATCATATATAACAATGCCTGGATTGTTGTAATATATAACTATGCCTGGATGGTTGTCACATATAAAAGTGCCTGGATGGTTGTCATAGATAACAATGCCTTGATTGTTGTCATATATAACAATGTTTGAATGGTTGTCATATTATACAGTGCCTGGATAATTGTCATATATAACAATGCCTAGATTGTTGTCATATATATCAATGCCTGTTTGGTTGTCATATATAACGGTGCCTGGAGGGTTGACATATATGAAAATGCCTGGATAGTTGTCATATATAACAATACCTGGATAGTTGTCATATATAACCATGTCTGTATAGTTGTCATATATAACATTTCCTGGTTGGTTGTCAGATATAACAGTGCCAGGATTGTTGTCATATATAACAATTTCTTGATGGTTGTCATATATAACAATGCCTAGATGGTTGTCATATATAACAGTGCATGGAATGATTTCATATATACCAATGCCTGGATGGTTGTCATATATAACAACGCCTGGATGGTTGTAATATTTAACTGTGCCTGGATGGTTGTCATATTTAACAATGCCTTGATGGTTGTCATATATTATAATGTTTGGAAGGTTGTTCAATTAATACAGTGCCTGGATGGTTGTCATATATAACAATGCCTGGATGGTTGTCAAATTCAACAATGCCTAGATGGTAGTCATATATAACAGTGTCTGGATGGTTGTCATATATAAAAATTCCTGTATAGTTGTCATATATAACAATGTCGGGATGTTTGTTTTATATAACCTTGCCTGAATAGTTGTCATATACAACAAATCCTGGATGGTTGTCAGTTATAACAGTGTCAGGATGGTTTTCATATTTAACAATTCCGTTATGGTTGTCATATATAACAATGCCTGAATGGTTGTCATATATAACAGTGCCTTGTTAGATGTCATTAATAACATTGCCTGTATGGTTGACATTTATAACAATGCCACAATACCTTGTGGATATCATATATAACAGTGCCTGGATGGTTGTCATATATATACCAATGCCTGGATCGTTGTCATTTATAACAATGCCAGGATGGTTGACATATATAACAATGCCTGCATGGATGTCATATATAACATTGACTGAATGGTTGTCATGTATAACAATAATTGGATGGTTGTCATATATAACAGTGCCTGGATGGTTGTCATATATTACAATGCCTGGATGGTTGTCATATATGACAATGCCTGGATGGTTACCATATATAACAATGCCTGGATGACTGTCATATAAAACAATGCCTGGATGGTTGTCATATGTAACAATGCCTGGGTGGTTGTCATATATAACAATGCCTGGATGGTTGTTATATATAAAATTGCCTGGATGGTGTTCAAATATAACAATGCCTAGATGTTTGTCATATGTATCAATGTCTGGATGGTTGTCATATATAACAGTGCCTGGATGGTTTTCATATATAACAATATGTGGAAGGTTGACATATATAAAAGTGCCTTGATGGTTGTCATATATAACAATGCCTGGATGGTTGTCATATATAACAATGACTGGATGGTTGTCATATGTAACGATACCTGGATGGTTATCATACATAACAGTCCCTGGATTGTTGTCATATATAACAAAGCTTGGATGGTTGTCATATATAACAATGCCTGAATGGTTGTCATATATAACAATGACTGGATGGTTGTCATATATAACAATGCAAGGATGGTTGTCTTATATATCAGTGTCTTGATGGTTGTCATATATAAGAATGTTTGGATGGTTGTCATATTTAACAGTGCCTGGATATTTGTAATAATTCACAATGCCTGGATGGTTGTCATATATAACAATGCCTGGATGGTTGTCATATATAAAAATGCCTGGATAATTGTTATATATAACAGTATCTGGATGGTTGTCATATATAACAATGCCTCGATGGTGTTCATATATAACAATATTTGGAAGGTTGTCATATAATACAGTGCCTGGATGGTTGTCATATAAAACATTGCCAGGATGGTTGTTATATGTATCATTGCCTAAATGGTTGTCTTATATAACCTTGGCTGAATGGTTGTCATAATAAACAATGCCTGGATGGTTGTCAGATAAAACAGTGCCAGGATTGTTAACATATATTCCTATGCCTGGATGGTTGTCATATATAACAATGCCTGGATGGTTGTCATATATAACAGTTTCTGGATGATTGTCATATATAGCAGTGCCTGGTTGCTTGTCATATATACCAGTGTCTAAATGGTTGTCATATATAACAATGCCTGGATGAATGTCATATATAACAATGCCTCGATGGGTGTCATATATAACAATGCCTGAATGGTTGTCATATATAGCAGGGTCTGGATGGTTGTAATATATAACAGTGCCTGGATGGTTCTCATATAGAAAAATGCCAGGATGGTTGTCTTACAATACAATGCCTGGATGGTTGTCATATATAAATGTGCCTGCATGGTTGTCATATATAACAGTGCCTCGATAGTTGTCAGATATAACTGTGGCTGGGTGGTTGTCATATATAACAGTACCGGAAGGGTTAACATTTATATACGGGCTGGATGGTTGTAATCTATAACATTGTACGGATGGTTGTCTTGTATATCAATGCCTGGATTGTTCTCATATATAACAATGACTGGATTGTTCTCATATATAACAATGCCTGGATTGTTGTCATATATAACAGTGCCTGAATGGTTGTTATATATAATATTGCTTGGATGGTTGCCAAATATAACAATGCCAGGATTAATGTCACATATAACAAAGGTTAGTTGGTCGTCATATGTAACAGTACCTGGATGGTCGTCATATATAATAATGCGTTGATTGTTGTCAGATATAACAGTGGCTGGATGGTTGTCATATATAACAGTGCCTGATTGGTTGACATACATATATATATATACGGGCAGGATGGTTGTAATCTATTACAATGTCTGGGTGGTTGTCATGTATATCAGTGCCTAAATTATTGTTATATATAACAATGCCTGGATGGTAGTCATATATAACAGTGTTTGAATGGTTGGTATATATAATATTTCTGGATGGTTGTCATATATAAGAATCCCTGGATGGATGTCACATATAACAAAGGTTATTTGGTCGTCATATATAACAGTGCCTTGACGGTTGTCATATATAATAATGCCTGGATGGTTGTCATATATAACAGTGCCTTGAAGGTTGTCATATATAAAAGTGCCCGGATGGTTGTCATATGAAACAATGCATGGATGGATGTCACATGTAACAAGGGTTAGTTGGTCGTCAAATATAACAGTGCCTGGAAGGTTGTCATATATAACAATGCCTGGATGGTTGTCATATATAACAGAGTGTTATGGTTGTCATATATAACAGTGGTTAGATGGTTGTCATATATAACAATGCCTGGATGAATGTCACATATAACAATTCCTGGATGGGTGTCATATATAATAATGCCTGAATGGTTTTAATATACAACAGTGCCTGTATAGTTGTCAGATATAACAGTGGCTGGATGGTTGTCATATATAACAGTGCCAGAATGGTTGACAAATATATACAAACTGGATGGTTGTAATATATAAAATTGTCTGGATGGTTGTCATGTATTCCAATGCCTGAATGTTTGTCATATAAAACAATGCCTGGATAATTGTCATATATATATCAGTGCCTGGATGGTTGTCATGTATAACAATATCTTGATGGTTGTCATACATAACAGTGCCTGGATTGTTGTCATATATAACAATGCTTGAATGGTTATCATATATAACAATGCTTGGGTGGTTGTCATATATAACAATGACTGGATGGTTGTCATATATAATAATGCATGGATGGTTGTCATATATAACACTGTCTGGATTGTTGTCATATATATCATTGTTTGGATGGTTGTCATACATAACTGTGCCTGGATGGTTGTCATATATAACAATGCCTGGATGGTTGTCATATATAAAAGTGCCTGGATGGTTGTCATATATATCAATGCATTGATGGTTGTCATATGTAACAATATTTGGATGGTTGTCATATTATACAGTGCCTGGATGGTTCTCATATACAACAATGCCTGGATTGTTGTCATATTTAACAATGCCTGGATGGTTGTCATATATAACAGTGCCTGGAGGTTTGTTTTATATAACGTTTAGATGCTTGTCATATAATAAAGGCCTGTAAGGTTTTCATATATAACGATGCCTGGATGGTTGTCATATATTTCAATGCCTGGATTGTGTTGATATATAACATTGCCTGGATTTGTTTCATATTTATAACAATGCCTGGATGGTTATCATATATAATAATGCCTGGATGGATTAAATATATAACAATGCCTGGATGGTTGTCATATATAAATGTGCCTGGATGGTTGTCATATATATCAATGCCATGATGGTGTTTGTATATAACATTTTTTGGATGTTTGTCATATTATACAGTGCCTGGATGGATGTCATATAAAACAATGCCTGGATTGTTTTCATATATGACAATGCCTAGATGGTTGTCATATATAAAAGTGCCAAGACGGTTGTCATATATATAACAATGCCTTGATTGTTGTCATATATAACAATGTTTGGATAGTTGTCATATTATACAGTGCTGGGATGGTTGTCATATATATATATATATCAATGCCTGGATTATTGTCATACATAACAATGCCTGGATTGTTGTCATATAGAACAGTGCCTGCAGGGTTGCCATATAAAAAATGCCTGGATGGTTGTCATATGTAACAATGCCTGGATAGTTGTCATATATATATTCTTGCCTGAATCATTGTCATATATATATATATATATTCCTGGATGGTTGTCAGATGTATCAGTGCCAGGATTGATGTCATATATAATCATTTCTTGATGGTTGTTATATATAACAATGCCTTAATGGTTGTCATATATAACAGTGCCTGGATGGTTGCTATATATACCAATGCCTGGATGGTTAACATATTTAACAATGCCTGGATTATTGTCATATATATCAATGCCAGGATTGTTGTCATATATATCAATGCCTGGATGGTTGTAATATATAACAGTGCCTGGATGGTTGTCATATTTAACAATGCTTTGATGGTTGTCATATATTATAATGTTTGGAAGGTTGTTCATTTAGTACAGTGCCTAGATGTTGACATATATAACAATGCCTGAAAGGTTGTCATATAAAACAATGCCTGGATGGTTGTCATATATAACAATGCCTGGATGAATGTCATATATATAACAATGTCTGGATGGTTTTTATATATATAAATGCCTGGATGGTTGTCATATATAAAAGTTTCTGGATGGTTGTCATTAATATCAATGTTTGGATGTTTGTCATATATAACAATGCCTGGATAGTTGTCATATATAACAATACCTGGATGGATGTCATATGTAACAATGCCTGGATGGTTGTCTTATATAACTGTGCCTGAAGTGTTGTTATATATAACATTGCCTGGATGTTTGACATACATAACAATGCCTGAATGGATGTCACATATAACAAGGGTTAGTTGGTCGTCATATATAACAGTGCCTGGATGGTTGTCATATATAATAATGCCTGGATGATTGTCATATATAACAGTGCCTTGATAGTTGTCATATATAACTGTGCCTGGATGGTTGTCAAATATAACAATGCTTGGGTGGATGACACATATATCAAGGGTTGTCACATTTAACTATGCCTGGATGGTTGTCAGATATAACACTTCTGAATGGTTGTCATATATATATTAATGTCTGGATGGTGGCCATATATAACAGTGTCTGGGTGTTTGTCATATATAACAGTAACTGCATGGATGTCATATATAACCTTGCCTGAATGGTTGTCATATATAACAATGCTTGGATAGTTGTAAGATATAACAGTGCTTGTATGGTTGTCATAAATAACAATGCCGGGATGGTTGCCATATATTACCATGCCTGGATGATTGTCGTTTATAACAGTGTTTGGATTGTTATCATGTATAACAATGACTGTATGGTTGTCATATAAAAAAAATTTTTTTAATGGTTGCCTGGATGGTTGTCATATATAACAATGCCTCGATAGTTGCCATATATAACAATGCCAGGATGGTTGTCATATATAACAGTACCTGGATGGTTGTCATATTTAACAATGCCTGGATGGTTCTCATATATTACAATGCCTGGATGGTGTTCATATAAAACAGTGTCTAGATGGTTGTCATATATAACATTGCCTGGATAGATTTCATATAAAACAATGCTTGGTTGGGTGTCATATATAACAATGCTTGGATGTTTGTCATATATAACAGTGTCTGGATGGTTGTCGTATATAACAGTGCCTGGTTGGTTGACAGATATAATAGTACCTCGATGGTTGTCATATATAACAGTACCTAAATGGTTGTCATATTTAACAGTGCCTGGATTGTTGTCATATATAACAATGCATGGATGGTGTTCATAAATTGCAGTGTCTGGAAGGTTGTCTTATATAACATTGCCTTGATGGTTGTCACATATAACACTATCTGGACGGTTGTCATATATAACAGTTCCTGGATGTTTGTCATATATAACAATGTCTGGATGGTCGTTATTTATAACATTGCCGGAATGGTTGTCATATATAACAATACCAGGATGGTTGTCATTTTTAACAGTGTTTGGATGGTTGCAATATATAAAAAAGCCTTGATGTTTGTCATATATAACAATGCCTGAATTTTTGTCATATTTATCAATGCCTGGATGGTTGTCATATATAACATTTTTGGAAGGTTTTCATATAATACAGTGCCTGGGTGGTTGTCATTTAAAACAATGCCAAGATGGTTATCATATATAACAATGCCTGGATGGTTGTCAATAATAAACTTGCCTGAATGGTTGTCATATATAACAAGGCCTAGATGGTTGTCAGATAAAATAGTTCCTGTATTGTTGACATATATAACAATGCCTAGATGGTTGTCATATATAACAATGCCTAGATGGTTGTCATATATAACAGTTTCTGGATAGTTGTCATATATAACAGTGTATGGATGGTTGTCATAAATAACAGTGTCTAGATGGTTGTCATACATAACAATGCCTGGATAATTGTTATATATAACAGTGCCTGGATGGTTGTCATGTATATTAATACCTTGATGGTTGTCATACATAACAGTGCCTGGATTGTTGTCATATATAACAATTCTTGGATGGTTGTCATATATAACATTGCCTGGATGGTTGTCATATATAACAATTCCTGGATGGTTGTCAAATATAACAGTGACTTGATGGTTATCATATATAACAATGCCTGGATGGTTCTAATATATAACAATGCCTGGATGGTTGTTATATATATCCTTGCGTGAATAGTTGTCATATATAACAATTCCTGGATGATTGTCAGATATAATAGTGCCAGGATTGTTGTCATATTTAAAAATTCCTTGATGGTTGAAATATATAACAATGCCTAAATGGTTGTCATATATAACATTGCCTGGATAGTTGTCATATATAACAATGCCTTGATGGTTGTCATATAAAAAAATGCTTGGATGTTTTTTATATATAACAATGCCAGGATGTTTGTCATATATAACAGTGACTGGATGGTAGTCATGTATAACACTACCTGGATGGTTGTCATATATAACAGTCCATGGATGGTTGTCATATATAACAATGCCTGGATGGTTGTAATATATAACAATGCCTACATGGTTGTCATATATAAAAATGCCTGGATAGTTGTCATATATCAGTGCCTGGATGGTTGTCAAATATAACAATGATTAGATAGTTGTCATATATAACAGTTTCCGGATGGTTGTCATATATAACAGTGTTTTGATGGTTGTCATAAATAACAGTGTCTAAATGGTGGTCATATATATAAACAAAGCCTGGATAATTGTCATATATAACAGTGCCTGGA
Source organism: Medauroidea extradentata (assembly GCA_003012365.1). Lineage (NCBI taxonomy): Eukaryota > Metazoa > Arthropoda > Insecta > Phasmatodea > Phasmatidae > Medauroidea > Medauroidea extradentata. The sequence goes on from PNEQ01071691.1 coordinate 41,546, forward strand.
TGGTTGTCATGTATAACAATACCTTGATGGTTGTCATACATAACAGTGCCTGGATTGTTGTCATATATAACAATGCTTGGAAGGTTGACATATAAAACAATGCCTGGATGATTGTCATATATAACAGTGCTTGAAGTGTTTTATATATAACATTGCCTGGATGTTTGACATTATAACAATGCCTGGATGGATGTCACACATAACAAGGTTTAGTTGGTAGTCATATACAACAGTGCCTGGATGGTTGTCATATATAATAATGCCTGGATGGTTGTCATATATAACTGTGCCTTGATTGTTGTCATATATGACAGTGTCTGGATGGTTGTCATATATAACAGTGACTGTATGGTTGTGATATAAAAAATGTTTGGATGGTTGTCATATATAACAGTGCCAGAATGGTTGTTATACATAACAATGACTGGATTGTTGTCATATATAACAATGTTTGAAAAATTGTCATATAATACAATTCCTGGATGGTTGTAATATAAAACAATGCCAGGACGGTTTTCATATATAACAATGCCTCGATGGTTGTCATATAACCTTGCCTGAATGGTTGTCATATATAACAATGCCTGGATGGTTGTCAGATAAAACAGTGCCTGAATTGTTAACATATATTTCAATGACTGGATGGATGTCATATATAACAATGCATACATGGATGTCATATATAACAGTTTCTGGATGGTTGTCATATATAACAGTGCCTGGATGGTTGTAATATATAACAGTGATTAGATGGTTGTCATATATAAAAATGCCAGGATGGTTGTCATACATATCAATGCCTTGATGGTTGTTATATATAACAGTGCCTGGATGGTTGTCATATATAAAAATGCCTGGATAATTGTCATATATAACAGTGCATTGATTGTTGCCATATATAACAGTGCCTGTATGGTTGTCATATATAACAATTCCTGGATGGTTGTCAAATATAACAGTGACTTGATGGTTATCATATATAACAATGCCTGCATGGTAGTAATATATAACAATTCCTGGATGGTTGTTATATATAACCTTGCCTTAATAGTTGTCACATATAACAATTCCTGGATGGTTGTCAGATATAATAGTGCCAGGATTGTTGTCATATATAACAATTCCTTGATGGTAGTCATATATAACAATGCTAAGATGGTTGTCATTTATAACAGGGCCTGGATGGTCGTCATATATACCAATGCCTGGATGGTTGGCATATATAACAAAGCCTGGATTGTTGTAATATATAACAGTGACTGGATGGTTGTCATATTTAACAATGCCTTGATGGTTGTCATATATAATAATGTTTAGATTGTTGCCATATAATACAGCGCCTGTTTGGTTGTCGTATATAACATTGCCTCGAAGTTTGTCGTATATTTCAATGCCTGGATTGTGTTTATATATAACATTGCCTGGATTGGTTTCATATTTATAACAATGTCTGGATTGTTATCATATATAACAATGCCTAGATGGTTGTCATAAATAAAAGTGCCAAGATGGTTGTCATATATAACAATGCCTTGATTGTTGTCATATATAACAATGTTTGGATGGTTGTCATATTATACAGTGCCTGGATGGTTGTCATATATATATATATCAATGCCTGGATTATTGTCATACATAACAATGCCTGGATTGTTGTCATATATAACAGTGCCTGGAGGGTTGCCATATATAAAAATGCCTGGATGGTTGACATATATAACAATGCCTGGATAGTCGTCATATATATCCTTGCCTGAATCGTTGTCATATATATAAATTCCTGGATGGTTGTCAGATGTATCAGTGCCAGGATTGATGTCATATATAATCATTCCTTGATGGTTGTCATATATAACAATGCCTAAATGGTTGTCATATATAACAGTGCCTGAATGGTTGCTATATATACCAATGCCTGGATGGTTAACATATTTAAAAATGCCTGGATTATTGTCATATATATCAATGCCAGGATTGTTGTTATATATAACAATGCCTGGATGGTTGTAATATATAACAGTGCCTGGACAGTTGTCATATTAAACAATGCTTTGATGGTTGTCATATATAATAATGTTTGGAAGGTTGTTCATTTAGTACAGTGCCTGGATGTTGTCATATATAACAATTCCTGAATGGTTGTCATATAAAACAATGCCTGGATGATAGTCATATATAACAGTGCCTGGATGGTTGTCATATATAAAAATTCCTGGATAGTTGTCATATATAACAATGATTGGATGGTTGTTATATAACCTTGCCTAATTATTTGTCATATACAACAATTCCTGGATGGTTGTCAGTTAAATCAATGCCAGGTTTGGTTGTCATATATAACAATTCCTTTATGGTTGTCATATATAACAATGCCTAGATGGTTGTCATATATAACTGTGTCTGTATGGCTGTCATATATAACAGTGCCTCGATGGTTGTTATATATAACTGTTTGGATGGTTGTCATATATAACAGAGCCTGGATGGTTGTCATATATAACAATGCCTGGATGGGTGTCATATAAAACAATACCTTGATGGTTGTCATATATAACATTGCCGGGATGGTTGTCATGTATAATACTACCTGGATGGTTGCCTTATATAACAGTGCCTGGATGTTTGTCATATATAACAATGCCTGGATATGATCTTTGAAAGAACTGTGCAATGGGAGTGCATGACTGGATTTGTTTGTATGGACATTCGCAATGGAGTATGTCCATACAAACAAATCCAGTAATGCCTGGATGGTTGTCATATATAACAATGCCTGGATGAAAGTCATATATATATATAACAATGTCTGGATGGTTTTTATATATAAAAATACCTGGATGGTTGTCGTATATAAAAGTGTCTGGATGGTTGTCATATATATATCAATGTTTGGATGTTTGTCATATATAACAACGCCTGGATAGTTGTCATATATAACAATGCCTGGATGGATGTCATATGTAACATTGCCTGGATGTTTGACATACAAAACAATGCCTGGATGGATGTCATATATAACAAGGGTTAGTTGGTCGTCATATATAACTGTGCCTGGATGGTTGTCATATATAATAATGCCTGGATGATTGTCATATATAACAGTGCCTTGATTGTTGTCATATATAACAGTGCCTGTACGGTTGTCAAACATAACAATGCCTGGAAAGATGTCACATATAACAAGGGTAAGTTAGTCGTCATATATACTAGTTCCTGGATGGTTGTCATATATATTATTGAATTTTTGGTTGTCTTATATAACAGTGCCTTTGATTATTTTCTCATATATAACAGTGCCTGGATGGTTGTCAAATATAACAATGCTTGGGTGGATGACACATATATCAAGGGTTGTCACCTTTAGCCATGCCTGGATGGTTGTCAGATATACCAGTGCCTGAATGGTTGTCATATATATATATATATATATATATATATATATATATATATATATATATATATATATATATTAATGTCTGGATGGTGGTCATATATAACAGTGTCTGGGTGTTTGTCATATATAACAGTGACTGCATGGATGTCATATATAACCTTGCCTGAATATATTGTCATATATAACAATGCCTGGATGGTTGTAAGATATAACAGTGATTGTATGGTTGTCATAAATAACAATGCCGGGATGGTTGCCATATATTACCATACCTGGATGGTTGTCGTTTATAACAGAGTTTGGATTGTTGTCATGTATAACAGTGACTGTATGGTTGTCATATAAAAAAATTCTTTTTAATGGTTGTCATATATAACATTGCCTGGATGGTTGCCATATACAACAATGCCTGGATGGTTGTCATATATAACAATGCCAGGATGGTTGTCATATATAACAATGCCTGGATGGTTGTCATATATAACAATGCCTGGATGGTTGTAATATATATCAGTGCCTAAATGGTTGTCATATTTAACAATGCTTTGACGGTTGTCATAAGTAATAATGTTTGAAAGGTTGTTTATTTAACAATGCCTGGATGGTTGATATATATAACTACGTTTGGATGGTTGTCTATTATAACAGTGCCTAGATGGTTGTCATATATAACAATGCCTGTATGGTTGTCATATATAACATTGCCTGGATGGTTCATATATATAACAGTGCCTGGATCATTGTCACATATAACAATGTTTGGATGGATGTCATATATAAATCTGCCTGGATGGTTGTCATATATAACAATGACTGGATTGTTGTCATATATAACAAGCTTTAGATGGTTGTCATATAAAACAGTGCCTGTATGGATGTCATATATAATAACACCTGGATGGTTGACATATATATCAATGCCTGGATTGTGTTCATATATAACATTGCCTGGATTCGTTTTCATATATAAGAATGCCTGGATTTTTCTCATATATAACAATGCCTGGATGGTTGTCATATGACAATGCCTGGATGTTTGGTTTATGTAATTTTGCCTGATTGGTTGTCATATATAAAATGCCTGGATGGTTGTCATATATAACAGTGCCTGAAGGGTTGTTATATATATTATTGCCTGGATGTTAGACATATTTAACTATGCCTGGATGGTTGTCACATATAACTAGGGTTATTAAGTTGTCACATTTAACCATGCAAGGATGGTTGTCAGATATAACAGTGCCTGGATGGTTGTCATATATAACAATGTCTGGATGGTCGTCATATATAACAATGCCTGGATGTTTGTCATATATAACAGTGTGTGGGTGTTTGTCATATATAACAGTGTCTGGATGGTTGACATATATAACGGTGACTGTATGGATGTCATATATAACCTTGCCTGAATGGTTGTCATGTATAACACTGACTGGATGGTTGTCATATATAACAATTCCAGGATGTTTGTCATATAAAACAATACCAGGATGTTTGTCATACATAACAGTCCCTGGTTTGTTGTCATATATAAAAAAGCTTGGATGGTTGTCATATATAACAATTCCTTTCATGGTTGTCATATATAACAATGACTGGATGGTTGTCATATATAACAATGCCTGGATGGTTGTCTTATATATCAGTATCTGGATGGTTAACATATATAACAATGTTTGGATGGTTGTCATATTTAGCAGTGCCTGGATGGTTGTCATATATATATATATCATTGCCTGGATTATTGTCATACATAACAATGCCTGGATTGTTGTCATATATAACAGTGCCTGGAGGGTTGCCATATATAAAAATGCCTGGATGGTTGACATATATAACAATGCCTGGATAGTCGTCATATATATCCTTGCCTGAATCGTTGTCATATATATAAATTCCTGGATGGTTGTCAGATATATCAGTGCCAGGATTGATTTCATATATAATCATTCCTTGATGGTTGTCATATATAACAATGGCTAAATGGTTGTCATATATAACAGTGCCTGGATGGTTGCTATATATACCAATGCCTAGATGGTTAACATATTTAACAATGCCTGGATTATTGTCATATATATCAATGCCAGGATTGTTGTTATATATAACAATGCCTGGATGGTTGTAATATATAACAGTGCCTGGACAGTTGTCATATTTAACAATGCTTTGATGGTTGTCATATATAATAATGTTTGGAAGGTTGTTCATTTAGTACAGTGCCTGGATGTTGTCATATATAACAATTCCTGAATGGTTGTCATATAAAACAATGCCTGGATGATAGTCATATATAACAGTGCCTGGATGGTTGTCATATATAAAAATTCCTGGATAGTTGTCATATATAACAATGATTGGATGGTTGTTATATAACCTTGCCTAAATATTTGTCATATACAACAATTCCTGGATGGTTGTCAGTTAAATCAGTGCCAGGTTTGGTTGTCATATATAACAATTCCTTTATGGTTGTCATATATAACAATGCCTAGATGGTTGTCATATATAACTGTGTCTGTATGGCTGTCATATATAACAGTGCCTCGATGGTTGTTATATATAACTGTTTGGATGGTTGTCATATATAACAGAGCCTGGATGGTTGTCATATATAACAATGCCTGGATGGGTGTCATATAAAACAATACCTTGATGGTTGTCATATATAACAGTGCCGGGATGGTTGTCATGTATAATACTACCTGGATGGTTGCCTTATATAACAGTGATTGGATGTTTGTCATATATAACAATGCCTGGATATGATCTTTGAAAGAACTGTGCAATGGGAGTGCATGACTGGATTTGTTTGTATGGACATTCGCAATGGAGTATGTCCATACAAACAAATCCAGTAATGCCTGGATGGTTGTCATATATAACAATGCCTGGATGAATGTCATATATATATATATATATAACAATGTCTGGATGGTTTTTATATATAAAAATACCTGGATGGTTGTCATATATAAAAGTGTCTGGATGGTTGTCATATATATATCAATGTTTGGATGTTTGTCATATATAACAACGCCTGGATAGTTGTCATATATAACAATGCCTGGATGGATGTCATATGTAACATTGCCTGGATGTTTGACATACAAAACAATGCCTGGATGGATGTCATATATATAACAAGGGTTAGTTGGTCGTCATATATAACTGTGCCTGGATGGTTGTCATATATAATAATGCCTGGATGATTGTCATATATAACAGTGCCTTGATTGTTGTCATATATAACAGTGCCTGTACGGTTGTCAAACATAACAATGCCTGGAAAGATGTCACATATAACAAGTGTTAGTCGTCATATATACTAGTTCCTGGATGGTTGTCATATATATTATTGAATTTTTGGTTGTCTTATATAACAGTGCCTTTGATTATTTTCTCATATATAACAGTGCCTGGATGGTTGTCAAATATAACAATGCTTGGGTGGATGACACATATATCAAGGGTTGTCACCTTTAGCCATGCCTGGATGGTTGTCAGATATACCAGTGCCTTAATGGTTGTCATATATATATATATATATATATATTAATGACTGGATGGTGGTCATATATAACAGTGTCTGGGTGTTTGTCATATATAACAGTGACTGCATGGATGTCATATATAACCTTGCCTGAATGGTTGTCATATATAACAATGCCTGGATGGTTGTAAGATAAAACAGTGCTTGTCTGGTTGTCATAATTAACAATGCCGGGATGGTTGCCATATATTATCATACCTGGATGATTGTCGTTTATAACAGAGTTTGGATTGTTGTCATGTATAACAGTGACTGTATGGTTGTCATATAAAAAAATTCTTTTTAATGGTTGTCATATATAACATTGCCTGGATGGTTGTCATATACAACAATGCCTGGATGGTTGTCATATATAACAATGCCAGGATGGTTGTCATATATAACAGTGCCTGGATGGTTGTCATGTATAACAATACCTGGATGGTTGTCATACACAACAGTGCCTGTATGGTTGTCATATATACCAATGCCTGGATGGTTGTCATATATAACAATGCATGGATTGTTTTAATATATAACAGTGACTGGATGCTTGTCATATTTAACAATTCTCTCATGATTGTCCTATATAACAATGCCTATCTAGGCATTGTCATATATAACAGTGCCTGGATGGGTGTCATATATACCAATGCCTGGATGGTTGTCATATATAACAATGCCTGGATGGTTGTAATATATATCAGTGCCTAAATGGTTGTCATATTTAACAATGCTTTGACGGTTGTCATAAGTAATAATGTTAGAAATGTTGTTTATTTAACAATGCCTGGATGGTTGATATATATAACTACATTTGGATGGTTGTCTATTATAACAGTGCCTAAATGGTTGTCATATATAACAATTCCTGTATGGTTATCATATATAACATTGCCTGGATGGTTTATATATATAACAGTGCCTGGATCTTTGTCACATATAACAATGTTTGGATGGATGTCATATATAAATCTGCCTGGATGGTTGTCATATATAACAATGCCTGGATGGTTGTCATATATAACAAGCTTTAGATGGTTGTCATATAAAACAGTGCCTGTATGGATGTTATATATAATAACACATAGATGGTTGTCATATATATCAATGCCTGGATTGTGTTCATATATAACATTGCCTGGATTGGTTTTCATATATAAGAATGCCTGGATTGTTCTCATATATAACAATGCCTGGATGGTTGTCATATGACAATGCCTGGATGTTTGTTATATATAATCTTGCCTGATTGGTTGTCATATATAAAATGCCTGGATGGTTGTCATATATAACAGTGCCTGAAGGGTTGTTATATATATTATTGCCTGGATGTTAGACATATTTAACTATGCCTGGATGGTTGTCACATATAACTAGGGTTAGATGGTCGTTATATATAACAGTGCCTGGATGGTTGTCATATATAATAATTCCTGGATGGTTGTCATATATAACAGTGCTTGATTGTTGTCATTTATAACAGTGCCTGTAGGGTTGTCATGTTTAACAATGCCTGGATAGAAGTCACATATAACACGGGATAGTTAGACGTCATATATACTACTGCCTGGATGGTTGTCAAATATAATATTGCTGGATGGTTGTCTTTTATAACAGTGCCTTGATTATTTTCTCATATATAACAGAGCCTGGGTGGTTGTCATATATAACAATGCTTGGATGGATGACACATATATCAAGGGTTATTAAGTTGTCACACTTAACCATGCAAGGATGGTTGTCAGATATAACAGTGCCTGGATGGTTGTCATATATTACAATGTCTGGATGGTCGTCATATATAACATAGCCTGGTTGTTTGTCATATATAACAGTGTGTGGGTGTTTGTCATATATAACAGTGTCTGGATGGTTGACATATATAACAGTGACTGTATGGATGTCATATATAACATTGCCTGAATGGTTGTCATGTATAACACTGACTGGATGGTTGTCATATATAACAATTCCAGGATGTTTGTCATATATAACAATACCAGGATGGTTGTCATACATAACAGTCCCTGGTTTGTTGTCATATATAAAATAGCTTGGATGGTTGTCATATATAACAATTCCTTTCATGGTTGTCATATATAACAATGACTGGATGGTTGTCATATATAACAATGCCTGGATGGTTGTCTTATATATCAGTATCTGGATGGTTGACATATAAAACAATGTTTGGATGGTTGTCATATTTAGCAGTGCCTGGATAGTTGTAATATATCACAATGCCTGGATGGTTGTCATATATAACAATGCCTGAATGGTTGTCATATATAAGAGTGCCTGAATGGTTGTTATATATAACATATCCTGGATGGTTGTCATATTTAACAATGCCTGGATGTTTGTAATATATAACAATGCCTGGATGTTTGTAATATATAACAATGCCTAGATGGTTGTTATATATAACCTTGCCTGAATAGTTGTCATATATAACAATTCTTGGATGGTTGTCAGATATAACAGTGCCAGAATTGTTGTCATATATAACAATTCTTTGATGGTTGTCATATATAACAGTGCCTGGATAGTTGTCACATATACCAATGCCTGGATGGTTGAAATATATAACAGTGCCTGGATGGTTGACATATTTAACAATGCCTTGATGGTTGTCATATATAACAGTTTCTAGACGGTTGTCATATATAACAGTGCGTGGATGGTTGTCATATTTAACAATGTCTTGATGGTTGTCATATATAATAATGTTTGGAAGATTGTTCATTTAATACAGTGCCTGGATGGTTGTTTTATAAAAGAATGCCTGGATGGTTGTCATATAAAACAATGCCTGGATGTTATTCATATATAACAGTGCTTGTATGGTTGTCATATATAAAAATGCCTTTTTAGTTGTCATATATAACAATGCCTGGATGTTTGTTATATATAACCTTGCCTGAATAGTTGCCACATACAACAATTCCTGGATCGTTGTCAGTTATAACAGTGCCAGGAAGGTTGTCATATATAACAATTCCTTTATGGTTGTCATATATAACAATGCCTAGATGGTTGTCATATATATATATATCTTGATGGCTGTCATATATAACAGTGCCTGGATAGTTGTCATACATAACTATGTTTGGATGGTTGTCATATATATAACAGTGCCGGAATGGTTGACATATATATATAAACGTTTAGGATGGTTGTAATCTATAACATTTTCTGGAAGGTTGTCATTAATATCAATGCCTGAATGTTTGTCATATATAACAATGCCTTGATAATTGTCATATAAAACAAAGCCTGGATGTTTGTCATATTTAACAGTGCCTAGATGGTTTTCAAATAAAACAATGCCTGTATTGTTCTCATATATTACATTGCCTGGATTGTTGTCATATATATCAGTGCCTGGATGGTTGTCATATTTAACAATGCCATGATGGTTGTCATATATAATAATGTTTGGAAGGTTTTTCATTTAACAATGCCTGAATGGTTGTCATATATAACAATGTTTGGATGGTTGCCATATATTTTAGTGCATGGATGGTTGTCATAAATAACAATGCCTGGCTGGTTGTCATATATATATCGTGCCTGGATTGTGTTCATATATAACATTAACTGGATTGCTTTCATATTTATAATAATGCCTGGATGGTCATCATATATAACAATACCTGGATTGTTGTAATATATAATTATGCCTGGATGGTTGTCATATATAAAAGTGCCTGGATGGTTGTCATATATAACAATGCCTTGATTGTTGTTATATATAACAATGTTTGGATGGTTGTCATATTATACAGTGCCTGGATGGTTGTCATATATAACAATGCCTAGATTGTTGTCATATAACACAATGCCTGTATAGTGGTCATATATAACAGTGCCTGGAGGGTTGTCATATAAGAAAATGCCTGGATAGTTGTCATATATAACAATACCTGGATAGTTGTCATATATAACCATGTCTGAATAGTTGTCATATATAACATTTCCTGGTTGGTTGTCAAATATAACAGTGCCAGGATTGTTGTCATATATAACAATTCCTTGATGGTTGTCATTTATAACAATGCCTAGATTGTTGTCATACATAACAGTGCCTGGATGGTTGTCTTATATACCAATGCCTAGATGGTTGTCATATATAAAAGTGCCTGGATGGTTGTCATATATAAGAATGCATTGATTGTTGTCATATATAACAATGTTTGGATGATTGTCATATTATACAGTGCCTGGATGGTTGTAATTTATAACAATGCCTGGATTGTTGTCATATATAACAATGCCTGTATGGTTGTCATATATAACAGAGCCTTTAGGGTTGTCATATATAAAAATGCCTGGATGGTGGTCATATATAACAATACCTGGATAGTTGTTTTATATAACCTTGCCTGAATAGTTGTCATATACAACAATTCCTGGATGGTTGTCAGTTATAACAGTGCCAGGATGGTTGTTATATATAACAATTCCTTAATGGTTGTCATATATATCAATGCCTAGATGGTTGTCATATATAATTGTGTCTGGATGACTGTCATATATAACAGGGACTGGATGGTTGTCATATGTATCTATGTTTGGATGGTTTTCATATATTCCAGTGCCTGAACGGTTGACATATATATATATATATACGGGCAGGATGGTTGTAATCTATAACATTGTCTGGAAGGTTGTCATGTATATCAATGCCTAAATGGTTGTCATATATAACAATGACTGGATAATTGTCATATATAACAACGACTGGATGGTTTTCATATATAACAGTGCCTGGATTGTTGTCAAATATAACAATGCATGTATTTTTCTCATATATAACAATGCCTGGATGGTCGTCATATATAACAATGCCTGGATATTTGTTAAATATAACAATGCTGGATGGTTGTTATATATTTTCTTGCCTTAATTGTTGTCATATATAACAATGCCTGGATAATTGTCATATATAACAATGTGTAGATGGTTGTCATATATAACAATGCCTAGATGGTTTTCAAATAAAACAATGCCTGGATTGTTCTCATATATAACAATGCCTGGATTGTTGTCATATATAATAATGTCTGGATGGTTGTTATATGTTACCTTGCCTGAATGGTTGTCATATATAACAATGCCTGGTGTGTTGTCATATATAACAGTGCTTGAATGGTTGTTATATATAACAATGCCTGGATTAATGTCACATATAACAAGGGTTAGTTGGTCGTCATTTGTAACAGTGCCTGGATGTTCGTCATATATAATAATGCCTGGATAGTTGTCAGATATAACAGTGGCTGGATGGTTGTCATATATAACTGTGCCTGAATGGTTGACATATTTATACGAGCTGGATGGTTGTAATCTATAACATTGTCTGGGTGGTTGTCATGTATATCAATGTCTGAATGGTTGTCATATATAACAATGCCTGAATGGATGTCATATATAAGAGTGCCTGAATGGTTGTTATATATATAACATTGCCTGTATGGTTGTCATATATAACAATGCCTGGATGTTTGTAATATATAACAATGCCTGGATGGTTGTTATATATAATCTTGCCTGAATAGTTGTCATATATTACAATTCCTGGATAGTTGTCAGATATAACAGTGCCAGGATGTTGTCATATATAACAATACTTTGATGGTTGTCATATATAACAATGCCTAGATGGTTGTCATATATAACAGTTCCTGGATGGTTGTCATCTATACCAATGCCTGGATGGTTGTCATATATAACATTGCCTGGATGGTTGAAATATATAACTTGGCCTGGATGGTTGTCATATTTAACATTGCCTTGATGGTTGTCATATATATCAATGCCTGGATGGTTGTCACATATAACAAGGGTTAGTTGGTCGACATATATAACAGTGCCTGGATGGTCTTCATATATAATTATGCCTGGATAGTTGTCAGATATAACAGTGGCTGGATGGTTGTCATATATAACAGTGCCTGGATTGTTGTAAAATATAACAATGCATGGAATTTTCTCATATATAACAATGCCTGGATGGTTGTCATATACAAGTGCTTGTATGGTTGTCATATAGACCAATGCCTGGATTGTGGTCATATATAACAATGCCTGGATGGTTGTAATATATAACAGTGCCTGGATGGTTGTCATATATAACAATTCCTTGATGGTTGTCATATATAACAATGCTTAGATAGTTGTCATATATAAAAGTGCCTGTATGGTGTTCATATATACCAATGCCTGGATTGTGGTCATATATAACAATGCCTGGATTGTTGTAATATATAACAGTGCCTGGATGGTTGTCATATTTAACAATGCCTTGATGGTGTTCATATATAATATTGTTTGGAAGGTTGTTCATTAAATACAGTGCCTGGATGGTTGTCATATACAAAAATGCCTGGTTAGTTGTCATATATATCAATGCCTGTATGTTTGTTATATATATCCTTGCCTGAATAGTTGTCATATACAACAATTCCTGGATGGTTGTCAGTTATAACAGTGCCAGGATGGTTGTCATATATAACAATTCCTTTATGGTTGTCATATATATCAATGCCTAGATGGTTGTCATATATAAACATGACAGGATGAATGTCACATATAACAAGGGTTAGTTGGTCGTCA